>JAODAL010030165.1:0-50414 GCA_025379985.1 Phyllomedusa bahiana | reverse complement strand
GGGGGGAGCTGCCAATCTCGGATGAAAGGGAAAAGAACTGGACATCTTGCCCTATAAAAACTTTGTTAAAATTTAAATGTATGGGGGGGTGGGGGTTGCCCGGGGACACGTAGGTAGGGCGCAGGCGCAGATGATCTTGGCCGGTGATGTTTTGGCCCCAAGCCCCCCCCCAAAATAGATATGTGACGCCGATTATGGCGCACGCGGCTGAGCGGTGTAATTGTTATGATGCGCTCGCCATGCATGCGCAGTAGGGGGCCCAAAAGGGCCGATTTATCGGCCGTGCGCGGCTAAAAGGCGCTGGTTGCCATGGGGCCCCCTAACGCCGGCGCATGCGCGTAGCGTTTTGAAGACCGGGAGGGGTGAAAACCCTGGGGGCGGTAAACAGGGGTTCTTTTTGGACCTATTTATGAGGGGGTTTATAGAACATAGTACATCCTATGGGGAGATACTATCTTGATCAGTGTAACGCCCCCCTGGGGGAATCCTCCTGATGAACCCAAAATATGGGGGGGGGGAAACGCGTGAGGTAAGGTTTGATGTATTTTGGGGATGATGTTGGATAAATTATCTTATTTTCCCCACACGGCGATTTTATATAGAATTTACCCTACTATTATAAGATATTTACCCTTTTTTAAACATTGTACGAAAAAATTAATGTTAATTTTGGGGTTGATAGGGGCACAAAGTGATTTAACAGGGTTAGCTACAAAAAACGGCCGTCCTTTTCGGGGCGATTACTTGGTCTTTTAGGGTAAAATGTAGGGAAAAAAAGATAGGGCGTTGTATTTGTATTTTATATAAAATAATTAATCGGTAGACTTGAGATACGAATCGTATTTTTTTGGGTATATATTAAAAGTTATATTTTGAGTTTGGGTTTGTTTTTGGATTTTTTTCAGGATTGGGGTTGTTTTTCCAAATCCATTAGATAAATTTGTTCCCGAGGGAATTTTTTTTTGTGATTTTTTTGGACTGAAAATGAACTGTAAAAAAGGGAACCTGGCCTCTATGCTACTTGGGAAAGATAAAAAGGTGCAGGATTGCTGGGGTACTCCAAAACCCCCCACTAGGGGAATAATTTGACTGCACTTTTTAAATTTATACCTGTTCACACAGTTGCGAAAAGGGAATACCATAAAAAAATTTTTTTTTTTACATATTGCTAAGCAACATCTGACTATCTATGGATTTATTTTTTCTAATTGGGTGGTTGTTGTTTTTTTTCTATAATATTTTTAAAAAAAACCTAGGACATGACTTCTGGGGTTTTGTCTTAATTTCCCCTTGGCTTTGACGCACGCAGTGAGGGCATTACTTAATGGTTTTTTTTCCAGGCTGACTTTGGGCCCGAGAGGTGTAGTGTTATCACAGGGCCCGATAATGTGGGAAAAAACTGGAAACCTCCCGTTGCAGAAAAAGATTAACCCATTGTCAGGGCAAAAATTGCTCAGACTGCAGCGGGCTGCAACGGGGAATGTTCGCTCCCCCCGATACATTCTGCTGCGCTCTTTTAGTGACAGACGCCCAGCCAATCCTGCAGGGGGCGAGTGCAACCACCAAGGAGGCCCCCGGTGGCCGCTCCAATCAGTGCAGGGGGGTACCAGGAATCCCTTTTAAAACTCCCTAAAAGCTGATGCTGCGCCTGTGATTTCCTGGCTACCTTGTGTTTCTTGTTCTTTTTTTTGTTTTTTTTGCAAACCCAGTATACCCACCTCGGTTTTTTCCCCTGACTCCGGCTTTCTCCTGTTTTGTGCTTTTGCTTCCCTTTTGGCTTTTTGCCCCTCGGCTTGTTTACGTTTATTCCTCTGGTTTGATTTGTGGCTTTGGGTTCCTATTTGATATTGACCGGGACTGTTTGATATTCTTGCTTCTCATGGCCCCGCATTTAGCAGCGCGGGGGAAATGTCGCCCAGTTGGTCTCCCGCCTAGGGCAGCACGTCAGTGGAGGACAGGGGGTGGTTTCCCCAGTTGGGCTCCTGCCCCTCCCTTGCGGACATTATACAGGCCAAAAACCGTTACTGCTCTACCCTCACTAGGGACCCCTGACAGCCTGGTTAGCAGATGCAGGGGCTAACCCAGCTAGCCCAGGATCGGGCGGAGGGTTAACAAAAGGGGCTCCCCAAAATCGGGGTCCTGCATTACCTTCCCCTCCGTGGAACCCCCATCCATTCCCTGACAGGTTTGCAGGAAAAACAGGGGGCCTTTTGTGGTTTTTTAGAGAGGGTTGTCGGCTGTTTTTTAGGCTCCGCCCCTTACCTCGGGATGGGGAACAAAAGGGTGGGATTGTTATGCCCTTACTCAGGGTTTCCCCCCGGGAGTGGGAATTTTGTTTCCCCGCATGATCCCCTGAACGTCTTCTGTGGACGGTTTTCTTTGCCGTTTTGGGGGTCTTTTTAAAGACCCAGAAGGGAAGCTGGGCTGGGGCCAGCTGACCACTTAGGGGGGGTGAGAAGACGGGGAGGAGTTTTGCCCGAATTTCGCCCTGGGCTTTCCGTCTGGTGGAAAACCCCCTTCCGATCCCAGTTTAGATTAGGGTTAGTGACCTGGAAGGATTTATTGGTGGCTTCCCCTTTTTGGGTACTTTGATGAGGCCAGGCACGGGCCCCCCGTTCGTCTGGGAAGCGTTTTAGGGGAGAGGGCGGGAAAAGGTTCCCCCCCGGGGTCACCCCGGGGTCCCCCCTAAAACCCGTTGTTTCCGAGAAACCCCAGAAGAACCCACAAGTAGGGGCTTTTTCTGTCACGCGGCTAGTGCCCCCTTGGTTTTACTCTCGCACCCGGGGGGTGTGCTTCTATTGGGGAAAGGGGACCCAGAATTTGGGAACTCCAAAGGAAAAGACCAGGCGAAAAACCCCAAACGCCTAGGGGTCAGCAGGAAGTTTCACCTAGGCGAGAGGTATTTCCTATTGTATCTAAAAAGTTGTGCTCCCATTTTAAGATTTATACTTGTCTTTTTCCGGGTTTCTGGGAGTGCTTTTGTGGATTCGGGACACTTTATTTTGTTTATGCGTCTTTCGCCAAAAGTCTGGGCCCACCTTGTAGACGCTATTGACTCGCTGCGGTAGTGGGATTGACTCCACTCCACTAGCTCGGGGGGAATCCAAAATTGTACCCCTGAGCTGGGGGGTGTCGGTCCATACATATTAAAAGTGTATTCTTTCGTAAGGGGGGCTGCCCCTGATGTGGGGGTTTGGGGTTTCCCTGGGTTCAGAAAAAATAATCCCCTGTTGACTGGAATTCAGGGAAATTAGTCAGGTGGGGACAACGTGTGTTGACAGATGTCTCCTTTCCCTGTGGGCAAAACTGATGTGCAGGGTAATGTTTACTGGAAGCGGTGGTGAGCTTAAGCCATCGGCATCTTTTTGAAATCGTGCTCGGGCTAAGGTTCCAGAACCGCCCCGGTGGAAATATGCCCTCCCCCTGACCTGAATCCGTAGGGTTCGG
Organism: Phyllomedusa bahiana; assembly: GCA_025379985.1. Taxonomy (NCBI): domain Eukaryota; kingdom Metazoa; phylum Chordata; class Amphibia; order Anura; family Hylidae; genus Phyllomedusa; species Phyllomedusa bahiana. The sequence continues at coordinate 46,967 of JAODAL010030165.1, read as the reverse complement.
AGGGTTAAACCCCGGGGGTTATCGGGTGAAATTACCCTCTTCTCTCTGTATACATAACTGCCCCCCGTGCACTTCGTAAGAGGTATATTCAGCCTGTGACTCCCCCCTCTAGGGCCCCTTCTCCAATTCGCATAGAGGGGGAGTTTGAACCAGCCAGGGAAGGGTCCCGTGGCCCCCCTAAAAGGGGGGGTACTGTCAGGGGTAAGCTGTGCTCAGACTTCAGACAGGGGCAAAAAGTGATGTGCGCTCCCCCCCTGATACACTTGCTGCTGACAGCTCTGGAGACAGACCCCACCACTCCAAGGGGGCGGTGCACCAGCCAAGGGGAGGCCCCGGGTGGCCGCTCCAATCACTGCAGGGGGGGTATCCAGGAATCCCTTTTAAAAACCCCTGAAAGCTGACTGCTGCCCCCTGTGATATTCCTGGCTCCCTTTGTCTTTCTTGTTCTTTGTTTTTTTGTTTTGCTAACCATATACCTGACTTCCTTGTTCTCCTACCCCGGGCTTGTCCTCCTGTTTTTGTGTTTTGCTTCCATTTGTTTTTTGCCTCGGCTTTTTATTTACCTCGGGTTCTGTTTTGGGTTTTGGGCTTTCCTATTTGATATTGACTTGGACTTTTTTGACTATTCGCTTCTAAAGGCCCCCAGCATTTTAGCAGCGCAGGGACGTCGCCCTTTTTCCCGCTGCCCCTAGGCCCAGCAGCAATAGGGGGGGACAGGGGGCTGGTTCCAGTTAGGGCTCATGCACCTCCCTTGACCGACACCCCCATTCCCCTTTTTCCATTTTTTTCTTCTTGTCATTGCCCTAATGGTCTAGTCTAATCTTATCTATCCATGTACAGAGAACAATCGAGTTGTAGGCACAAGTTGTATTGATTACTGACCATCTCCACTCCTTGTCACATGATGCCTTGCTTAACCTGCTCTGTTCTCTTCCCGTCTTGCCAAGGCTCTGTCTTATGGCTGTGACTCTCCAGCAGTTCAGACACACCATAGGACCCCCTGACTTATCTCAACTCCTGTCACTGGTGCAGCCCATATTATTAAGGCCACATTCACACCACTTTTTAGGACTACATTATCCATTAGGATACCTCAGAAAAGGAATCCTAATGTACACCATGGTAGAGCTATGGCAGACTCTAGGGCACAGATGTAAAACTCAAGGCCCGTGGGCTGAATCCAGCCAACCACATTTTGTATGTGGCCTTCTATAGCTTAGACACAGCATACAAAAATGGACAAGGTCCAGAAGCAAAAGGACCTGCTCTCCACTTTTCCCAGAGGATGCAGTGAAAGAAGTAGGTGCCCCAGCACAGAAAGAGTGCACTATCTTAAATTCAGAGCTCCAGTGTGCACCTCCACACCCCTACCAAGGCACCCAGGCCACCCTCCAAGGCACTCCAATGGCTCTGTGAGAGCACCATAAAGCTAATATAACCCTCAGTAAAAATGAGTTTGACACTCCTGCTCTAGGACAAATGTAGCCTCTTGAGTACTAAGTTTGCTCTATATTTAATTAGCTAATGGCTTTATGTGCCAACAGAAAAGTTTGGAAGTCCACCAGTGTATTAAGCCAGGGGACGAGTAACTACCGGGGAAGCAGACCTAGCACTCTTAAGGGGTCCCAGGGGCAGCTGGCTTAACAACGTCTGCTCCATCTCCGACAAAATCGATCCAATCGCGCCCGCCACGCAGGGGCAGAAGGTAGGAGCACATCCATGGATGCCACGGACCGGGCAACAAACAGAAACTTTACTGCCGGGCCCCCGAGGATTCTTAAGATAGATTTGCTATCATCACGATCCAGGAGCAGCTCGCAACTGCAGCAAGCCCCCTCCATGATCACCCTCTCCCTCACACATGTCCTCCAGCAGCTGCACTGTCGGTGACGTGGAGGAGGGAGCAACTTCCTGCAGCGGGCCCCTTGGAGTCATTAAAGAAATAAATGCATAGTCAGCACGAACCCGAGCTTGCTCCCCAGCAGCAGCCCCTACCCTCCTTCCTCTTTCTCCTCCCCGTTGCTCACGAGCTGTCCCTCCAAGCCCCGCCAGCTGCTGCACTGTCAGGACATGGGTTGTGTGCACTGCTCTGGCTCATGACTGGAAGCTGGTCCTCCTTCCCCACCAAGTACTTCCCAAGACCTCTGGCTTGCCTGAGGGCTGCACTGGAAACAGGTCAAGTAATGGTGATTTTATTATGAGATTTAGTGTGTTAATGAAATATGCGTCCTGGTATGTATTATGTAGTTAATTTTGTAGTTTTGATGATGTTTTTTATGTGTATCTATGGTGTCTGTGGGTGTGTGTGTGTGTTGTGGTACTATTGTGTTTACTTGCGTTCTGTGGTGTGTTGTTTGTGTGTATATATGGAGTTATCTTTGTGTCTGTTGTTGTGTGTGTGTGTGTCATATAAGTGTATCTTATGTGTCTGTGGTGTGGCGTGGTGGTGTATATATGTTATACTTGGTGTCTGTAGTGTGTTTGTGTGTATATATGGTGTGATCTTGGTGTCTGTGGTGTGTGTGAGAGTGTTATATTGTGATTTCGTGGGTGTGTGTGTGTGTATATTGTGTATCTATGGTGTCTGTGGTGTGTGTGTGTGTGTGTAAAATGTGTTATCTTGGGTGTCTGTGGTGAGAGTGTGTGTATATATGTGTAACTTGGTGTCTGAGTTGTGTGAGTTGACGTATATTATGGTGTGAGTCTTGGTAGGTTCTGTGAGTGTGTGTGTCTGTGAATATATTGTTGTATCTTGGTGTCTGTGGTGTGTCTGTGGGTGTATATATTTGTATCTAGGTTTCTGTGTGTGTGATGTGTGTGTATAAATGTGTTTCTTGGTGTCAGTGGGTGTCGTATACTTATGGTGTATCTTTGGTGTTCATTGATGTGTGTGTTTAATTACTAACACTAACTGACCGAGTTATTCATTAGTGGCAGGGTGAAGATGAGGTTCCGCACAATAAAAACTTGAAGTAAAACTATTGTGCTAAACAGAAGAATGCGCAGGTCCAATAATATCCGCAGTGTGAGTGACAGGGGTGCGGGATGTTGGTGCGGCGTATGCCTGGCTTGTGAGTTAGCATGGTGCGGCGATGTGTCTGGCGTATGGTACTGGCCATGCGAGAAGAGCGTTTTGGTGGATGTGTCTCACGTACTGAAACGAGGTGTGTGATTACTGTGTGCGGGATGGTTAACCTGGCTTATGATGGTGTGTGGAGTAGTCGTGTGTCAGGATGTGTCTGCATGTGCGCAATATTGTCTGGCCGTCACCCTATTTTTTCTGTTATCTTGACAGAACATGTGATAAGATATTTATTTTTATTTTTTTACGGACGCGAGGGTGGGGGGAGTGGGGGCCAATTAAAAAGTTTGCTAGGGTCCCTTGCATTTCAAGTTACTTACTCCCCTGTTGTATATTGCTATAATTTTCCCATAGTCTACTGTGACCCTATCTCAAGCCCCACAGATACCAGCAATGGCGGTACAAAACATGGGGCGGCATGTATGTATGTAATAATACCCCAAGTAAATGCTCGCCTGAATTAACGAGAACCTGTTCTAACAGCGGGTCATAAATCAGGCGCATTCTAGCGCTTGTACAACGTTTCTGGCTCAGGTATGCTACTTTGAAAGTGGTGTTCCTGTCCCAGCTGTAATGCGCCTAGAAATGCCATAGCCAAGCTATAAATCTATAGCTTTGTGTAGTACTAAATTCTATGATGCGCGCCCCCCTCGGGAGTTATGGCCAAAGGATTGCTCTTCCCCTGGGCTTCGAGGGTTACACAAAAATAATACTCGGTATGATATTTCCAAGATTTTACAAGGTAACATATGTATTATACATAAAAATGAAGTAATTCATAAATCAAAATCCAACAGTGTAAACAAAATCAAATAAAAAAAACAGTATAATAAAAACAAGTTCAGGGCGGTCGGGGAGTTTCTTCCATTTCTTCTGGTAAGAGAAAGAGGATAAGACAGGAAATTACATAACTTCCAGAAAAAATAAACCTCCTAATAGTTAAATACCCCTCACTTAGATTCTCCTCTATCTCTAAAAGGGGAGTCACCCCAGCCAAAAACCACCAGTACGTACTGTATAAACAATATTTACTGTCAGAGAAAATATAGTTAAGTGATTATCTCTAATTATTCACATAAGTTTAAATGTCATATTATCAAAGCGTTAGAAGACTTAGGAACTTGTATTCTGTCCTTGATCTGCCTGGTGTTTATCCTTGGCATAGTTATAAATGTAATAAACATTTCTTAGTTCTTCAGTCTTAAATGAAAATGTTCATAATTTCCAACAGAAGCAAGAGGGATTTGTTTGAATGTGTTTATATCTATGGTTATCTGGCCAACCTATTCTCGTCATTAATGGTTGTGTCTTCTAAAATCGTGTAATCCACTGATAAAACTCATTATGTTTATTACATACTGTATGGCAACAAGATGATTACTGTAACATTCCGATCACTTATTTCCCAGAATCCTTCTGGACCATCAAGATGTCCTCCAGATTAAATAGCTACCTCCGACAATAAACAACTTGTTTTCCTAGCCTGTTGAGATAATGGTTAGATTAGCTGTTTTTTCTTCATATTAACTAGAAAAAAAAAATCTGTAGTGCTGTTTTGGGAGGTACAGCTAGTGGAAAAGACATGGTTAGCACCGTTGCAAATTACAAGGATTATGATTTGCTGTTTTGCTGCCAAGGTTCTTCCATAAAACCCTATTTCACAAATATTCCATAGAAAAAATTATATTTCTAATCCTATTTGCCAATTGGAAATTATATGGATTCGAGAACACTTTTGATTTGCTGTCTTGCTGTCAGGGTTCTTCCATAAGACCCAATATCAGGTGATATAGTTCAAATTAATTATTAGTAAAGCAAAACAAAGATAATGTAGTGTCAACTGCTTGCGTAGAAAAGTATATTGATTAGAAGTAACCAATTGTAGTATATTATGATTAAACTAACCAATTGTATTGCAAATTAAAATCAAATGCGTGACGTGATGATGATGTTAATGTTTGCCACAGCTCCAGATCAACCTGTATAAAAATTTGTATATGTTTATGAAAATAAAGAATTTTGCTTCTGAATCAACTTGACGTGAGGCATCAATCTTCCATTGTGATATTAATTTGGAAACCGGTACAATGAGGACTAAGTTGTGGGCTTATAGTGGCAACATTACTAAAAGCATTCAAGGTCCCCTCCTCCCACAGTCGTGTCCCCCTTCGCCTCATAATGCGAAGTTTCAATCTCACAAACAAAACATAAACAAGGCACATCCATGTACGTACATTAGCACTCTGCTTAATAGCCTAAAACAGTTACACATAATGAACTATGGCAAAATATAAATGTACATACTCAGACAGAAAACCCATTAGACTTGCAAGAATAAGTCCCAAGGGTGTCACAAGAAGGAGCGCCATCAAACATTAGCGCTGGAATACTTATTCTACAGCATAAATATCATCTATACATCATTGTACTGTATGCTAGTAGTTTACCGAGGAAGCACCATCTATTCGAATCCAAGATATAGAAGAATATACGGTTTATTTTTTATTTCATTCATTTATATAGTGCTGTTATATTCCACAGCACACGTAACAGATGATGGTCATTTGTCACATTGGTCCCCATCTCTTTGGGGGCACATAGTCTAATCTCCAGAATAACCTATCTGTATGTTGTTGGAGGGTGGGGGAGACCAAAGTATCCATAGGAAACCCACTCAAACACAAGGAGAACATAGAACCTCCTTGTTCATGTTCTTGGTGGGATTTGAACCATTGCTGCAAGTCAACAGGGCTAATTACTAAGTCAGCCTGGCTGTAGAACAGGCATCATCAAACTGTGGCCCTGCAGCTGTTGGGAAACTACAAAACCCGCCATCATGGCATTCATTTAATATAATCCTATAACAGTGGGCATGAAGGGAGTTGTAGTATTCCTTCACCTAACAGCTGGCGAGCGCCGCGATTTTGGAATGATGCAGTCATTGATAACCATATAAACAATTTATATACTGTTGTAAGTAAGGTGGTTGTTATATTGCCTGAAAAGTCACAATTACACCACCAAACAATGCTCAGATAGGAAGAGCGATGTGAGCAATAATAATGTATGTTAATTTGGACTTAAACTCATTAAATTGTAATAACCTAATATAATCATCAAGTGATATAACTAGATGAACACCCCCAGCTCGCTTAGACTCATATTCTACCATTCTGTTTAATACGTCTAGTTATGTATAATTTACAGGCACATTGGTACCTTGGCTCACATAATATTCTCACAGCGTATTATTAAGTGCCGAGTGCATAGACGTCTATACTCATTGTTTCAGGCTCCCAGGATCCCTTCCTACATGCAGACAAGGTTTCTTATGTGCACTAGGTACAGGCTAACAAATAGAATATAACATGTGTGTTATGTGAAACAATAAAGAAGTCTGAGGAATAACCCTTTAAATACCTTCCAGAATAAACCTGTTCCTGATGCAATGTTTTTTGTCAATGGCTTTTTAATTTTTTTAATCAGCAGGATGGTCAATGCCACATTTCCATTTGGTTGTTCGCCATGACCATAAAAGAAACTCACCGAGAACTTTTAAACAACCCAAACAAACTCATAACCACTGGATCAACCCAATAATATGAAACACTACTAAAGATCCCAGTAACAAAAATACAATCAATAATCATAAAAATAAAAATTACTAATTCTTGAATAATAATTAATTATTATATATAAACTAATACATCTATAAGTCATACACATATTATTGAAAATATATTTTACTGAAATAATTATTGATACAAGTTAAACATATAAAAATATGGCAACAAATGGAGGGGTACAAGCCACCAAATGAATAATGGAGCTAAGACAACATGAAAATTCACAAAAATAAATCATACTGACTATAGCACCTACACAAAAAAGTACAGTCGTGCCATATATACCATAATGTTCAGGCATATTAAATCCACATAAGTGATATAAATATAATTTATAAAGTCTGTGCGTGTTAAAAGTGAAGCTTATTCCCCTGAAGAAGCATCACGTGAAACGCACGTACGAGAACTTAAGACTTGGCATCCATTGTTGGGTAAGATTTATAATGTTAGGATGTTTATAATATATACTGAGTTTATGTGTGGGCTTAATATTGTTCACAAATCATATGCCTATATTCCCAATTTGCAATTAATTGAACATTTGTTTGAGCACGATTGCACTTAATTTGCAATTACTTGTATGTAAGTTATGTAGTTAATGAGTTAAATTGTGTGTTGATTAGCTTAATGCATTAAATTATATTTCAGTTTATTTTTTTCAAATTCAAAGTTATTGAGCGAATAATTCCAATGTGTACCAATAAACAACACTCTCGACAGACCATCGATTAATGGTAGTAAGTGATAGAGTAGGAATGAGGGATAAGTGGTAAAATGGGGGAAGGGGCTAGGATGACAAGAACGGGAAGGGAAAGGAAACATTTCCAGTTAGACCATTAAGGTCAGATTAAAAGTGAAACGCATTAAGGACTGAAGCATAAGATAGAAACATTGTGGCGGAAGGAGAAAGTGCATTGTCATAAAAATTTAACCAAAATATAGTTTAACTGAGGATCCTGAATCCGAGGGAAACCAAAAATCTATGCCACCCGTTATCAATTTTAAAAAAGAGGGCTCAGGGTTGTCTCCTCAACAGGAGCTATTTAAAAAAACATGTAGCAGATAAACATAACACTCAAGTATAATATTACTTATCACGTTGATCTAGCAAGACTATGCAATCATTTAAAACAAAAACAGCCAAAAAAAGGCATTAACCAAAAATCATCGGACGGCTCAGCGGCAATCTAGGCGAGAAGCAATTTCTGCCCAAGTAAGGGTTTACCCACCCAAAATACAGTATTAGAATCCCCCCATCTGAATTTAAGTTAAAATTATATTCACTTTTAACACGCACAGACTTCATAAATTATATTTATATCACTTATGAGATTTATATGCCTGAACTTATGGTATTTATTGCACGATGCACTTTTTTTGTATTGTATGTCCATTAGTATATTATTTTTGTGATTTTCATGTGTTTAGGGTACTTATTCGTTTGGTGGGTTGTACCCCCCCCATTTGTTGCCAAAATTTTCATATTTTTAAATTTTTTTCAATAATTATTCAATAAAGAATTATATTTTTATGATTATTGATTGTATTTTTGGATTTTTAGTAGTTTTTCTATCAGAACCTTGCATGGAAACAACAGTTCACTAATTTTGCACTGCTCCTCCATGATCGCCAGACCTAACACCCTGTGACTTTTTTCTATGCTGCTATGTCAAGGACAGTGTATCTTCCTCCCCCCAGCCATAAGATGTGAACAACCTGAAACAACGCATTACTGATACAGTGGAGGATACGCCGGCCACGTCTGGACAGAACTGGACCACAGCCAATGGAGATCGCATGGAGATAACGCTTGATGATGTGTCTTCTCTAGGTCAATAGATTTATGTTATATTCTCTCTGTTATAATTACTAAAGTTATCATTTTGCACCATCCTTTTTGAATCATCCTGTACTTTTGATATGTAATAAATATCTGAGATGTAGAAATATGAAAAGATAGAGGGGATGTTTTTATGGTGAAAGTACGTTGATAAAATATAGCAAAATAGTGAACTGTACGCTCATCTTATAAAATTGTGCATATAATATAGAGGCACAACTCTCATAAGCATATGTATAGACTCCGTCTGAGTCTCACTACGACAGCCGCGGGTCTTCCCTTGTTATTGTAGACGAGCCCCAACTTTTTTATCTTCAAATATCTCAGATGGTAACATGGCTTTATAGGGATTGACTCACATCACTGTTTCACAGAGCCAAAAGCAGCTTCAGATTTTTGCATACTGTCACTTCCTGGTCAGGCTGTTGGTGGTTCTATAGCAGTGATTAGCATTTAAGCTCCCAGCTCTTCTAATTGCACTGACATGAGAGTGGTTATGTAGTCTATAGTACAGAAGGCTTCAGAGCTCAAAGTAAACACTTATAAGTAGTCTCTTTTTTTTGTTAGAGATAACACACTCTGTTCTCAAGTTGTCGGCGTCCTGTGTTTGTTGACATCACTCCTTGCTATTAGATATGACAAAGACCAGAGAGAGCTATAAAATAAAGATCCTGGGGGTCACCCCCTCAGAGTGATTTTTGATTCCCAATCTGTATTAGTCATCCTTGAGCTCCTGTGGTAGCCAGTAGTAAGTATAGCTCCTACTCTAACAAAAGCAAAAGCAGCATATATTCCAATGTCAATGTCATCACACAAATGCCACAGCATCTCCATAGAGCTGTAGAAAGTCACAAATCATGACTGTGCATCCAGCACACACAAGGTACACTGTATGACACTTATGCAGACAAAAAGAATATAATACAAATGTACACGCATGCCAAATATACAAATGTACATGCGTGTCATAGGTTTGCCACCGCTGCATTAGGGTGTACAAAGATGGCGGTTTCCCCACTTGCCCGCTGCAATCCCACTACACAACTCCTTAACGCCACCAGGATGTACCCATACGTCCAGGTGGGTTAAGGAGTTAAAGTACAGAGGGTTTCAGAACTCAAAGTAAACACTTAAAAGTATTACTCTCCTTTGTTTATTAGAGATAACACACTCTGTTCTCAAGCTGCTGGCGTCCCTGCTCTCAGACAAGACATAGAGAAGAGAGAGGAGGGGAGAGCAGGATGGTAACCAGAGAAACCTGTGTGCACTTTCTCTTATCTCCTGCCCAGGGAAAACTCAAAAGACTAATGTATTTGGAAAAAGCCTTCAATTACCTGCCCATACATGTTGAATGCTAATCTTTATATTGAGACAACCCCTTTAAGTTTATTGTGGTTCCTTTTAAAAACCTTTTTTCTGAATCCAAATAAAAGCGAAAAAAGATCATTGTCTTGTAAATGAGAAGATATTTATTTCCATATCCTTTCATGTTTTTTTGCATTTAATACGCGCTGTCTCTCAAAACTTTCCTCACCTTTTGTTGAGCCGGCACCGCGGCCCTGATTTGACATTGACTGTCATTTTCTGCCTGCGATAATTGTCACGCATTTTCTTTTCATTAAGATCTATGTGACTAATACTGAAATCTACAGAAGTGACAGCCATACATCTGAAGAACAATGCTTATGTCTTCTTCTTATATGGAGTTTCTTCAAGCCATGTAGCTTTCCTGATGCATAGTTTGTTCTGCAGACGTGTTTAGAGAGAATCAAAGCTTTGCCCTTGAGAGGTGCGAACGTGTAACACCCGGGAATTACCAAGATTCATGAAGTTTACATGACAAGAAAGAGATTGTCCACAAATCAATAACATAAACCAACTCTATTCAGCATATTAACAGCACCATGAATTACAAGGCTTCCTCGAAGCCCATTGTAGTATTCAAAGAAAATAACACATGGCCAATTGTTGTAAAATATCTTTTAATAGTATCAAAATATACATTACTGTGCAAAGCAATTCAGCTATAATTACTTCAATGGATAAATCAGACCTGAAATACGCTCATCCTCCTATTAGGATTTCTGCCTTAAAGGGGATTTACCCTGAAGGCTTCATGTCTGGTTTGTCCTGCTTCAGCTTTCAGTGTCTTCAAAAGGAGAGGCGTGCATGATTTGTTTGAACTGCGTATCATTTAACCCAGCAGGCTTGACATCACCATGCCTTTCCCCACAGTGTGCTCACTCTAGTCAAACAAAGCTATGTTTATTTATAGAGCTGTGAGTAGCTACACTGTAGCTGAGTGGTTAGAACTTCTGCCTTTCCGTATAGATGTCCTTGGTTCAAACCAAGTGTGTATTTTTTTTTCTTTCTCACTGCACAAACCTGATTGAGGTTTCTATTTTCTTTTTATTTGTTTGCACTGCTTAACTAATTACTAAAGAGCACAGAGGACAGTGTGTGTGATTACTAAGCAGGATAGAGACTGACAGTAGCTACTTGAGAGGAGAAGTGATGTCTGAGCATGTGCGGCCAGGACTGAGGATCTCTCGTCACTAGTTGTATCCCCTGGAGACGAGCTGTACACTCTGGATCACTATGGAAGAAGCTAAAACAAAAATGGTGCAGAATTTTTAATAATGATGAATTGGGAAAATGTTTATTATTTAATTTGCAAGCTTCCCATGTCAATTTTACTTCATGGTAAAATCCCTTTAAAGATCCAAAGGACAATGTCCATTCAGTAGTAAGTCCATATAGAGGAGTAGAGCCATCTGCACATTCGTTTCGAAGGTATACGCTTTCTTTTTCAAGCATGTGTGGTACATATCCATGTCTCTTTAAATACCCATAAACATGATTAGCAATGTGCAACACACTATTTGCTATATACTGAATAAACTTATCACAGAAAAACAAAAAATCTCCCATATAAAATATCAATTATTTATTATGCAAAAATATAAAAATATCTCACAGAAAACGAATCCCCTTTTATTGATAAAAATAACAACATCAATGATTAACATATATATGCAAAAATAGGCACAACTTATAAATCAGTAGCAGTATAGGGACTTACGACACAGGCCACTTCCACCGACCCCAAATAGATTGATTTGGTCCTAAAGGAAAAAGTATTCCAAAAATAAGGCCCTTTTGTAAGCAAACATACTTTCCCTGTGCCACCCTACCAGACCCTTCAAAAACACTTATGGGTTCATCACCCTGATGAGGGCGGCCCCACAAAACTAGTCCTGATCCTAGGTCTTCCTAGTATTCCCTTAGTAAGGGCCAGTAGGTATAGTCTATAAAGCAAAAAAAGGAAAGAGATTTAGATGTTCTCCCGACGCATTTCCCCTACTCAGGTTCATCAGGGGAGTATATATCTCAGATAGACAAAGATAAGCCACGCCACGATGAATAAGCTTATATAAGAGTATATCTCTCAGATAGACAAAGAAAAGCCACGCCACAATGAATAAGCTTATTCATTGTGGCGTGGCTTATCTTTGTCTATCTGAGAGATATACTCCCCTGATGAACCTGAGTAGGGGAAACGCGTTGGGAGAACATCTAAATCTTTCCTTTTTTTTGCTTGATAGACTATACCTACTGGCCCCTACTAAGGGAATACTAGGGAGACCTAGGGTCAGAACTAGTTTTGTGGGGCCGCCCTCATCAGGGCAATGACCCCATAAGTGTTTTTGAAGGTAGGGTGGCACAGGGAAAGTAAGTTTGCTTACAAAAGGGCCTTATTTTTGGAATATTTTTTCCTTTAGGACCACATCATTCTATTTGGGGTCGATGGAAGTGGCCTGTATCGTAAGTCACTATATTGCTACTGATTTATAAGTTGTGCCTATTTTTGCATATATGGGTTTATCATTTATGCTGTTAGTGTTATCGATAAAAGGGGATTAGTTTTTTATGAGATATTTTTATATTTTTGCATAATAAATTATTGATATTTTTATATTGGGGGATTTTTAGTTTTTCAATGATAAGTTTTTGAAACCCTGATTGTGACATTTGATAGTCAGTGAAATTTTATATACTGAATAAACACACATTGTAACAATGGACCACGTACATTAAACACTAAACAAAATAGACAGACATTAAAATTGACTAAACTATGTGACAACTAAAAAGAGTGACTTATAGTAAAGGTTTGTTAAAGTGTCGATACCAAATGGGCTGTGGAGTTGGAGTCGGAGTCAGTGTCCATTTTGGTGGAGTTGGAGTTAGGGAAATTGTAGAGTCGGAGGTTTGGCTTACCGACTCCACAGCCTTGCAAATGACCCCTCGATGGGGTCCCCTGTCGCTCCAAGATATGTAAAGATGTATATGCCTTCACTTGAAAGGACATGTGTTACGTCTTCTTTGTTTTCCCCCTATAGTCCTACCTGGCTGCGCTATGTGGATGATGTCTTCGTCCTCTGAAGGGTAGGGGAGACAGGTGATGCATTTATTGAATATCTTCATGGTTGCCATCCTCTTATTACCCTTTCTATGACTGCTCTGTACTGACGAGGTGCAAACACCCCGAAACGGCTGTCTACAGATTGGTGATGCTGGCTTGGCTGAATATCCCTTTTGCTTTCCAAAGACCCAGTGTGTCAAAAGCAAACTGAGAATTTGTTACATCCAATAGAGGGCGCTTGAGCTTCTCAGCTCCTTTCCCATAATGCCTTGTGATATAAGAATGAGAAGAGAACACATGTTTTTGGTGTTGAAGTGAGGTTAAATGATCAACACTTGGATGCTACAATGTATTCCAAGCCTATAGATTGAAATACCATATTGCCTAAGGACAGTTATCATGCGCCCCAGATCTTCAAGGGGATACCTAAGCAACAATTTATTGGAGAATAAAGGAGAATCTGCTCTACAGATAAGGAATATCTCAAAAATATGCATAAAATTAAAGAAAAATTTGAGGATACAACAGGACAGAATTAACCGATGTGGGTGTATGCCAAAGCAAGAGATGACATTATGACACCGCAGAGTAAACCATGTAAAAGGAGGGATATTTTGATCTCCACTCTTGATGGATGTGCAGGTGCCATGCCTCATGCCATCCACAGACACTGGTACATTCTAGCTCGTGATACTAAATATGGTGAAATATTTCAAGATAGACCTCAATGTATTTTTAAGCATGGCCGATCCCTGGGTGATCAGCTGGTACAGTCTGACATTAGACCTTTGGTGCCCACCAGGCAGTAGAAAGTGGGTACTATACGAACAGCTACATATCAATGTCTATCTTGTTCTAAATGTTCCTCAGTTATGAAGGGCCCTACTATTTCTTAACCGACCCGAGGCAATCCAACTCCACTGAAGGTTTTTTCGTATCCGATAGTAAAAGGTAATCCATTTATTAAAATACCCATGTGGTAAAGTATATGTTGGACAGACTAGCCGCAGCGTCAAAATACGGAATAATAAGCACAAGGAGGCTTTTTCACCTGTATGAAACTAAGGAGGAACACAGTGATAATCAGAAAGGTGAGGATGTTAGTGGCATCCAAAATAATATGGGAGAATACGGTAGCTAGACTTTTTTTGAGGTCTGTCACCAGATAAGTGATCTTAAATGGTGTGTGTTGGAAGAATTACAGGAGTCTGATATCGGCGCTTTAACAAACAAAAGCCTTCTGGATTTATATTCTGGATTCCCTTTCTTCTAATGGGTTAAATTAGAGCTTCAGCCTTAGACCTTTTAATCCTTAGACGTTTTCAACTGAACAGATGTGTGGATGGCTCTTCTCCCGTATATATCGACTTACTAATGAATAGACAATTTCCTTTGGATCTTTAAATGGGTTGTCTTACTACAAAGATTAGCTTTCAACATGTATGGAACAGTAAATGAAGACATTTTTCAAATACATTACTTTGTTTATTTTTCTTTGTTTTAGGGATAAAAGGGGTTTTATCAGCTCTGAGTGCTCTCAGGTTTCTCTGGGTTACCTGACCTGCTCTGCCTGCTTTCACCTGCTGTCTGTCTTATCTGATAGCAGGGATGATGTCATCACACAAGTTGGCACACAGAACTGCCAGCATCTTGAGAGCTTGAGTGTTATCTGTTCTAACAAACAAAGGAGACTAATTACTTTTGTTTACTTTAGCTCTAAAAATTCTCTGGACTTTAGATAACCATCTCCTGCTCTCATGTCAGAGTCTTTAACAGACCTTTGAATATGGAGCTGCTATGCTAATCACCAACAGCCTGACCAGGAAGGAAGTAATCATAATATGAAGATGAGTATATTTCAGGTCTGATTTATCCATTGAAGCAATTACAGTTGTATAGCTTTGCACAGTACTGTTTATTTTGATGCTAGTAAAATATGTTTTACAGCAATTGGCCATGTTATCTCTTCATTCAAAGAAAGAGATGTTGCGCAAATTACATATAATGCACTTACTAGACCTTCACTGGAATTTTCCATGCATTTATATGTCTCTGCGATTAAACTGCATATTTTATCTCGAAAGGTAAAGAAAAGGGCAAGGACAGTGACCCGAAGCAAAATAAACACTGTGATACCAAGCTGCACTTGACAGCTGTAATGCAGGCTGTGTATAATTAGAATCAGTATTATCTCAATTCTGTCTACACACAGATAATGCCGATTTATAAATAGTGCCTAGAAACTTTGTTAACCTGAATAATTCATCTATAATTAAAAATAGTTTTGCTTGCAATACCAAGCCTGACCACCTGGTGTGCTATTTAGCACAAATATGTTCACAATTTCACTTGCGCCAACTATAGGTGAAAACAATTCATTCCTTTGTTGCTTTATATCATTGGAATGAACAGTTGCAATTAAAATGAGTTGTGCGTGTTATGTCTCTTTTATCTTTGATGCTCAGATTCAATCCAACCATATGATGGACACACTTATAGACTGTGTCACAAATAATGAGGCTGCTGCCTCGTATTAGTGTGAAGTTTATTGAGCTCACCACAGGTAATTATTTTAAGGACCCATCCTCTATATATACAGGACATGTCCACTGCCACATGCAGATTGGATATCTAGCGACTGGTTCTAAAGTCAGCTGGAAATTAGGTTTCCTTCTGCTAGGCCTTTAAAGTGCTGAAGTATTATAGGTACATTAATGTGTCAGAGCTTAGGCCCTCCGGACGATCCTCTGGTACTCTGGTAGGCCAGAGCTTAGGCCCTCCGGACGATCCTCTGGTACTCTGGTAGGCCAGTCTGGCCTGCTGCCATACTTACCCTTAAAGGAGTTGTCTCACCATATACATTGAAGGCATAGTTAAAGGATACGTGTATGGTGGGACAACTCACATTAATACCCTGAATTCCACATAAATATAGTCCTAAAAATGGAGTGTCCAGGTGCCTTTCAATGGGGTAGAGGGACAAAGTACTACCAGATACCTCTAACAACTATTTATATGCTTGGGGAACTAAGGATCGGTCATGATAAATTCTGCACACACAATTTTTCATCCTTTAGGGTGTTTTCAGGCCCATTAGATCATAATACATAGCTTGTTTTGCCTCTCTAGAGATCACTGATGAGACTATATAAAATATTGTCTACTGTTTTGAGCCCCAGTGCATAAGAAGGACACACCTGATCTGGAGCAGATGCAGAGGAGGCGACCAGGTTAGTTAAGGGAATGGGTGGATTGCAGTGTCAAACTTGGGGTTATTCAGAAAAAAGAAGTTTAGGGGCAAATTAATTGGCAAGTACAAAAATGTGAAAGGGCAGTATACAGATCTATTGCATGATCTTTTTACTCTTAGGCTCAGCCCCTATGTCTAGAGAAAAGAAGTTTCAACGTCATCGTGAACGAGGATTCTTACTGTAATAGCGGTGACACTATGGAGCTCGGTGTCTTATAGCTTGTGATGGTGGAGTCATTGCAGAAGTTCAAGAAGGGCTTAGATTCCTTTCTCAAAAGACATAATATCACAGGTTATGGGGACTAGATTCTAAATATAGGACAATGATCCAGGGATTATTCTGATTGACATATTTGGGGTTAGGAAGGGATCCTCTTGTATGGGACAATTGGCATCTGCCTTTTAAGGGTTGTTTACTTTCCCCTTTAACAAATCAGTAGGGTAATAGGTTGGACTTGATGAATCCATTATACTACTATGTTACTATAATCAAAGGCCTGTCACCCAGCCAACAGCACCCTACTTTATACTGATAAGTAGTGTTGATCGAACCGTTCTAGAAAATGTAAGTTAGATTTTTTAGAACTCAAACCGAACATTTTACTGTTCATAAAGTTCTAGTTCAACACACCATTTTCAGTTTCGCTTTCAGCTGCTTTCTGTACTTTTGGAAGCCATCCAATCACCTTTCTGCACTTTTTGCGGCCATCCAATCAGTGCAGAGCACAGAGTAGTGTCAAAAATGTCATTGCTGAGGTGTAGGACTCTCATTGGCTGCTAAAATCACATGACCATGTTATATATATTTCACTGTATTGCCTTGTGAACTCCATTTTCAGCTCACTCTCTGTACTGTACAGACTGCTCTTCGTTAGATAGCATTTTCCTCTCCATAGATAGCAATAGGGAGTTTGGTATTGCTGGCTGCATCTTTCCCACACCCAGAAGCTGTGTTTGGCAACATTTGCAGGCTCACATAACGCCTAACTCTCATATACATGGATATATATTATACAGAGTGCTTGGACTTGCTAAATCATACTCAGTGCCCAAAAGTTCAGTTTTGCAGTATTAGGGGTGAAATCATTTTATAGCACACCGTCTCCAATTCTCCTATACAACGAAATATATTCTAAATAGTGGTTAGTTGGTGAAAATTATTCTGAGTGGAGAAAAGTTAATTTTTGCAGTTTTGGGGGTTCAGTAATTGTATAACTCACCGTCTCCAAATCTCCTATGTGTCAAAGGGGCTTTTGGGCCCCCTCAGGATGCAGGACCCCGTAGCAGCTGCTCCCGCTGCACCCCCTATAGCTACGCCCCTGCTTGCAAGCTGTCCTCATCTTTTCAGTTAGCCATTGAAAGGAATGAAGTATTTTAGCCTCTCAATTTTTTCTGTCACTCTAAGGCTATGTTCACACGGCTTAATTTGCGGGAGGGTAATTAGCCCCGCATTACGCCGTGTGGACGGGGCGGGGGCGGTGAGCGGGGGTGTTAAGCAGGAGGGCCGGCACTTCGCCGCCATTGACTTCATGCTAGGGCGCGTATAGGGCCCCGCTAGAAAGTTGGAACAGGTGAATTATCTCCCCGCCGGCGGATTCGCCGGGCAGGGGAGAGAGACGTAACCCATAGTTCTCTATGAGACTGTAAATTACCGTAATGAAGGGGCCCGTTTTCGGCCCGTAATTGGCGCACTTCGGCGCGTAATTACTGACCGAAATACGGCCCATTTTAAGCCGTGTGAACATGGCCTTAGAGCCAAATTTTCTTCACTCAGCTGTTGTACTGTTATGGATGGTAATTTCAGCTTCTCCTCACCTGTATAGGTATAAAAATTAACCGGACCATCTTTTCCCATTGACTTTAATGGGGTTCTAGTTCGAGTTCTAGTTCAACTCGAACCTCGAATCGAACACTGCTATTGTTCTAAGTTCTACTCGGACATTTTACTGTTCGATTTTCTCTACTGATGAGCACTAAAACAGCCGTCCACAGATGGGTGTCTCTGGTTTGGCTAATAATCCCTTGTCATGTTTTATGGGTGGATCATTGATAGGTTGGTAGCTGCCTCCAATAAGTGGCACCAGAAAGCTAAGTTTGTTACTTTTGGAGAAGAATTAAAATTACATAATTAACATATTTTTTCTCAGGGGGTATTGCTAGCTTGCAGTCTCCACAAGCAGAATCACTTACCTTACAGAACCACCAACAACACAATTGCTTTGTTAAAACTTGTTCTATATTGGGTGCTAGGTATTTTATGGCTATTGTGCAGTTTGATTATTATGTGTGATTATATATTATTTGAACTTCAGTAAAACTGCACACACAACAATCAGCATTGTGTACGGCTGTGGATATAAGTGATTGCACGAGTGTCTGTGGCTTTACAACGGAATGAACAGATTTACACCTATTGTCTCCAGGCACCCCAAATAATAGTTCTAAATTAAGGAAAAGTGGTAAATCAGAGCTGAGTCACACAAAAATAGCTGCAAGACGAGCAGTCAGGGGAAATGTTCTGCCTGGTGACATGGAGATATAGACTGAGATTGAACAAGCAGTTTTATTAAAGCACTTTCAGATCTGTAATTGAAATCATAGTTGGAAATTTAAAAAAAAAATTCCAGCAAAGTCAGTGCTATGACAAGACTGAACCAGTAAAGATCGGTTCATATCTGTCTCTGGGTGAGAACCAATATGGCTGCCATTATAGCTGCGACTGGGGTTAAATTTCTTATTTATGAAGCAGTACAAAGACCTGTAGCTACATCACTAGGTAATATCAAGAAGTCTGAGAAATTTTATATTTCTTTGCCGTTTTTTTCATATGCACAAAACCTTTTTGCCAGGAATGCGCCTTCTGTCAGCTTTTCATAGGGTGTCCTTCTGTTTGGACCCAAATGGTCAAGTCCTGCTAGTATCCAAATTATTGCCTGTCATATATGATGGAACTGGGCAGTGATTGTTTTCCAACAGTGCCCCCACAGGAATATTTGAGTATTACACAGTGCCCATTGAAATACACAGATGTCCTTGGTCCTCCAAAAGGAGATGGTCTGTGTAGTTCCTGAATGCAAGTTCATTATCTTGAAATTCTTCATTACTGTGTGTAAAAATGAGTTTTCTACACCAGATATCCCATTGAACTCCTTTCTGAACATCTGCTGTATAAGGTGCTTTCAGGGAGTACTTCTCACAACCTTTTGCAGAGGTACACAGTTGACACCCAGCGGATTGGAGATAACCCTAACCTTAGATGCTTGAAATCTAAGTGGTCAGACAGAGGGACATGGCTCACCACATTGGCCTACCAATGTGTGTTGGATTACAATTGCACAATACCTATGGATTGTCAAGACAACTAGCTGGCCAAGAAGGCCAGAGGTTTGCTATCTTAGTGTACCTGTTCTTATTATGCTGATATGCGCAATATCCTGTAATGCAGACTATTACAGTGTATTATATGTGTGAGGATTGCATGCACTTGTACAAAATGCTCCTTAACCAGTCAGGGATGTTCTAAAAAAAAAAAAAAAAAAAAAGAAGACCTTTTAAATTGGCTCTGTTCCATCAGCACCACTGAGCGCCCAGAGCCATCATAACAGCATTATGGGCCCCCGGAAATAGCAGTACCCAAATAAAAAACATTGCATCTGACCATACCTCTAGCCACGCTAAACATGACACCACATGAGGCCATGCCTTTAACCACACCCAAGCACACCTATATCATCACGCTGCCTACATTGGGACACCCTACTGACATCTTGCAGGCAGCCTTCAATTTATAAGACTAGCAGGGCAGGGAGCCGATGACTTCCTGCTCCACCATGGTTTTTAACTGTTTGCACATCCTAACAACACAGAAACATTTAAGTAAGCACTGCCGACCCAGAGATCCAGGGCATGTGTCCTGGATTCCTAGAACATACATTTACCACCTGGGACCCTTAGGCTTGTAGGGCCCCAGGGCAACTACCTGGTGTGCCCAATGGATAAGATAGCCCTGAGTACACCCACTAATTATATCATACTCAGTGCTCACATGATGCTGCAAGCAATCACAGGTGGTCAATGCTGTACTCTTCTAGGCTTCTAGGCTACAGTCTGGTTCCGACAAAACACCCTATATTATTAGGAATAGGGTACTGTAAGACTCCACTCACATTAATTCGGCCGCCATCTTGGATCGGCCCGGGGATTAATTCAGCTCGCACGATCGCCGTCCTTGGTAGAACAGATTTGGCAGGCTGACACAGGGTTCTCTTTATCCTGGCTTCAGCCAGTTTTATTAGCACAACACAGAAAATGTATACGGTACACAAAAATACAAATAAACCCCTAGGCTGTCTAGCCACTGTCTACACATTAATGAGTCCCTCACTAACCTGCGGTCAGGACCTACCGTCCAGGACCGCCAGCACTCAGTTCACCAGCCTCCACTGGTACCGGCTTCCTCAAGCCTGGGGGTTAAGAGCTCCACTGCTTCTCCAAACCGCAGTTGACCACACCCCCCGAACACCTGGAGTGGGAAGCCTTTAATCGGTCTTCAGAGACCTACCCAAGACATGGGGTGGAACAGAGGGACATGGAACATGGGAACAACCACCCACCCATCTGCAGTTGTTCCAGCCTTAATGGCTGGACATTAGCCAGGCTAGATACAAGGGTCAGCAACCTAATGCTGCTGACCGACAATGCCTGGCTTCCCCCACCGAGACCAGGCTCTTGGTGGCACGTACGCCATCTAGTGGCAGCACCATGCGACCGCCTAAGGTCGCCCGGCCACATATCCTCCCCCATTGATAAAGGCTGTAGGCCTTGATCACCCTGTACAACCCTTCCTCCCGGGTCAAAGCTCCTACACAGGGCCATCGTCTTCTCTACATTTTCAGGGGCGGAGACAACATCGCTTACATACAGATCATCCCATGCACTCACCCCACAATGGGCAAAAATGAAGTCATAGCCACTTTTCATAGGTGGCACCATGCATACCTGCTCTGGAACCTTGAAGTCACCATCTTCAGCCGACATGCTGACCTTCACAGAGCTACTGCTGACAACCCCAGTACCAGTGTTATCATAATTTGTAGCTTTCTCCCACACACAGACTACCTTGTCCTTGTGCCCACAGGGCAGTGTCCTCTCTGTTTTGGGTCTTTCATAAGCAAAAGACCCTTGGGTGGTCCCAACAACCAGACTAGCTACACAGGAAACTGTAAGCACAACAACACCATTTCTCAAGGCTTCGCCCATATTTGACAATTATTGGACTCTTTGGGCCTGCCACTGAGCACCTCACCAGCTAAACATTCTTTGTTTCTACAATTGGAATGTAATTTTAACCCCGTAGGAGGGACCCAAACTTTTTTCTTTCCTTAAATTTGGACATAACTTTTTGGGGACAAAATTGATCAACCGCCCCTCAAAAGGCAAAGGGGTAACTGCTATTCCTTACCATCTGGGGGTTCAAACACACTGACCTGCCCCTCACTAGCATCTGAGCAAACCCTCTTCTTTTCTGGGTCTAGCGTGTCACATGTTCCATTCATACAGTCACTGTAGTGTGTGGGAACACTGCAGTAAAAGATACTGGAAATACTGCAGACACTGGAAAATTTCCTCACAGGGGGACTACAAGTCACAGCACGACTTTCCTCTTCACTCCCTGCAGGGTCACAATATGGATTTTCATCACAGACAAACTTCTCTGTAATACCCTGATTGGGGCTGCACACAGAATCTGCCTTGGCACACATTTTTTTTTTCAAACGTATTTTCATCACTCCCATTTGAACAATCAACATCATCCTTACTCTGTAGCACTGACACACTACAGCATCCACTCCCACACTGCAACAGAGACTCTTCACAGAGTGTTTTTCCCCCTTGGTAACTAACCAGCACCTTCACCCTCATAGTCTCCTCATAGTTTGCCCTCTCCTTTCCCAGCAACACACTGGCCGTGTTCACACCAGGCAACTCAATCACCTTTTCCCCACCAGCAGAGAGCACCTGATTGCGACTGGCAACCACATCAGCTCTGCAGGGAATTGTTTTGACCGCACCAGTCTCAGGATTGCTATCAACCCCCAGGCATACCGCACCTGCACACATAGTGCTATTACCAGCCATAACCACTAGGGGCGCACCTGCAACTTGCACGTTACCATCCCGTACACACAGTGCGCTGGGGTCTTGGGTACACACGTTTACTGACTGGACTCTAGAAACTTTACACACAGCTGCCTGGCACTCACACTCAAGGGTTTTCACAACAGGAGATGCAGAGGACACCTTGTTGCTAGGGGCAACCACATTAGCTCCACCTGAGCCTGTAGGGTTAACCCATTTCTCCAGATGGTCATCCACCACAAAACACATATCCTCTGCAATATTCCCAGCACTGTTAACCCCGACCTCTATGGGCGTACTGGAGCAGCTCTCCTCTAAAGCTGTAGCTTGTTCACACAGGGGCACAATAACCGGAGCTAACACCCAGCTAAACTCCCCCTGCTCAGGCTGTGTGACATAGGTATTGATTACAGTCTCAGATACATTTCCTTCATTGTTAGCATTTTCAATAGAAACCATTGCATGTAAGGAACCGAGTCCATCAGACTCTGCAAGTCCACTGCTCTCAGGACTCTTCTGACTTGTCAGCATATTTGGGCCTCCGTCTATGACCTACAGTCCCATAGCACATAACCAACCCCACTGGAGCAGTCTTACCAGGTATGATGGCTGAGTTCAGTCTGGATCGCTCCTGCTGACTGTCCATGTCAGCCTGGGGTAGGGCTCCATTCACCTGAAGCTCCAGGGCTTGCCGCTGTGACCTCACTGGCCTCCTCCTGGAGCACATCTCTCCACTCTGTGGCATCTCCAACATGGCTCCCTCTGCTGGTTGGTAGTAACAGGCTCCTGCTGAGGAAGTCGGTTGCCCACGGCAACGGCAGGACACAGGTCCCATGGCAACTTCATCTCTCCGAAAGTGGACCCCTTCTTCAATGGGTGATACGGCCTCCTGGCCACAGGACATCCGCTCCGGCAGTCCTCAGGTTGGTTGCCCATAGCAACAGATTTTCCCACTTCTGGCTTTGTATCCTCCTGGACATCAACAGTCCTTGTTAACCCCAGACACTCCACAATCTCCATCTTAAGTTTGGAGTAGTTTCTACTGTCCTGCAGGGATAAACAACAGTACACCCTCTGGGTTCTGCCAGTCAGATAGGGCACCAGGACATCTGCCCACTGCTCTGGAGGTAGCCTCTCGCTTACTGCCATCCGCTCAAACGCTGTAGGGAAGACCTCCACATCTTCCCCTGTGGTCATCTTCCACATTGCCCACTGTACAGCACGTCGGGCTCTCACATCATCTTGTACAATCTCCCTTGGTGCACAGCCTCTCTCTTGGTCTTCAGCTGTGCCTGGAGCCTTTTATTATCCTCCCGCATGGTGGCAGTCAGCTGCTCAGACTCCTTCATGGACTGCATCAGCTGGGCAAGGAGTTCCTCCATGGCCAAACAAAAAAATTTCACCAACAGCAACAGTCTTTCTTTAAGCAGCACCAATTTTAGGCTTCTGGCCCTTTAAATATCGCTGTGGCAAGACTTCACCTGCACCACTTCAGGTACAACTTCGTGCCAAAACTGCGCCAACTCAATTGTGCCAATTATGCCCGCATCCTCCACCAATTGTAAGACTCCACTCACATTAATTTGGCCGCCATCTTGGATCGGCCCGGAGATTAATTCAGCTCGCAGGATCGCCGTCCTTGGTCGAACAGATTTGGCAGGCTGACACAGGGTTCTCTTTATCCTGGCTTCTGCCAGTTTTATTAGTACAACACAGAAAACGCATACGGTACACAAAAATACAAATAAACACCAAGGCCTTCTAGCCACTGTCTACACATTAATGAGTCCCTCACTAACCTGCGGTCAGGACCTACCGTCCAGCACCGCCAGCACTCAGTTCACCAGCCTCCACTGGTACCGGCTTCCTCAAGCCTGGGGGTTAAGAGCCTCCTCTCACCAGCTCCACTGCTTCTCCAAACCGCAGTTGACCACACCCCCCCCCCGAACACCTGGAGTGGGAGGCCTTTTAATCGGTCTCTCAGAGACCTACCCAATACCTGGGTGGACCATAGGGACCTGGAAATGGGAAACAACCACCACCCATCTGCAGTTGTTCCGGAAGGCCAGCCCTTAATGGTGGACATTAGCCATGCTAGGTACAAGGGTCAGCAACCTAATGCTGCTGACCGACAATACCTGGCTTCCCCCACCGAGACCAGGCTCTCGGTGGCACGTACGCCATCTAGTGGCAGCACCATGCGACCGCCTAAGGTTGCCCGGCCACAGGTACCCACCCAAGATGAAGTTGCTGGTAGCACCTAAATAAGCACAGTATAATCAAAATATAATGCTACACTAGCCCAAGATAAAACATATCTTTTAATAACTATAAATAAAAGTTTAAATTTAAAGTTATGCCTTAGTGTACCATTATATTTTAATTATCAGGGGACAGCACAGACCAGGTGCACATTAAGAAAATCAGTATCCCGGGACACATGGCGCAATACAGTGATGTCATGGTGTCTATGTCTTGCTGCTGATGTTATATATAGAAAATATGTCTTTGGCACTCTTCAATTAGGAGCGGGTGCACACCAAAAATTGTATCAGTCCTTTATATAAAAGGTTGCACACCAACACTGTTGCGCAGCGGCATGGAGTGTATGAAGCCGGCTTCATACATTCCATGCCGCTGCACGCATGAGGTATAAAAAAAGTTGCAAAGAATTGAATGAGAAATGTAAACTTTGGGAAAGATTCGATTGAAAAAGGTCCGATTAGGGACCGAAACGTCAGAATTGAATATACGAATCTAATTATATATAAAAATGAAAGTATACTGACTATACGTTTTATGAAGCCGGTTGGTTATTATATTGCTCAATAAAGTTTTTTCTATGAATTGAAAAGTACATGGTTGGTGTGCAACCTGATATATAAAGGATTGCAGCTGATGTTGTCAGTGTATCGCGGAGCCTCATAGGTCACAGGCCTAAAGCAGCCTGAAGAAGAAATAGCAGAGCGTGGAGAAAGCGGCTCTCTGCTCTGCCATGGTTTTCAACTGTACCTGCACCATGAGAAGATGGATATAGTTGAAAGTGAAACTTGATGAGCCAACTAACTTGGGTCACAGTGGCTTGGAACTTGGTGGCCCACTGGGAATCTGCCTAGTAAGCCAGATTGCCAGTCCTTTACTCTCCTTGACAATATACTGTGTCTGGTATGGCAGGTAGTGAAATAAATAAGTCTGAGCTGAAATAGAAGTTGGAGTCTATAGACAAGATCGATGTTGTGCTATAAAACCCTCTAACATTAATTAGAATGACCATAACCTTCCTTTTTTTAAATAACCCATAATGCAATACTTAATGCTACCATACAATATTGTAGAGAATTCGCATTGACACAAAGGAACTTAGAGCTACTTAACGTGAGGAAGGTGACCTTATGGATACAATAGTCATTCAGATGCATCACTCTGTTATAAATTTCCATTCATTACACATAGGCCTAGGCATCATAAAGCCACCACGACGCGATTTCTATGAAGTATTAAGTAATTTTCCCAGACATAATGGAGAAGGCTTCATAGACACATTGTCACATTTCACTGCCCGCAATGCAGTCAAGCTTCAGCTGATACAGTAAGGTTCTAGGCATCCAACAAAAACATTTCTATCTTCCTCGAGTTTGCTAAGTGCATTAAGCAGATGTTCCTCACAACCTTACATGTTAATAGGCTGCAATGTTAATCTCTTAATCTCCCTGCAGTTTAGACCCGGAGAGAAAATCTGAAGTGAAGTGTTATTAATGCAAACGACCTTTTAGGACTAGTCGGTTTCTTGAAGGTAATGCAACACCTGATGACTGCATCAACACGAAGGAAATATAGTTTAGAAGTAGCTCAAAGCATAAATACATCTAATTCGCACCATCTGTCCCTCTGACGTTTTCCTTTAAAAGAAACACTTTGTAAAAAAACTCCAGAAATTCATTCATTTTGCCTCATATCAAAGAAGTAAAGAAAAAAACTTCTTCTATAGGTGTCTAGGAAATCCGCCATTTCCTCCTTAGATTTGTAACAATCCTGTATCTGTCTGTAAGGCAACCTTCAGCAGCAGGAGCCCTTTCCCACAGATTTTTCTGCATTTGGGCCTTATGGTATGTACCGACAAAACGGTCCCCAAAACATATTTAACAATGTTCAAGTGTGATTACATTGATTTCAATGTAACACACATATCGTTGTACAGACAATAAGTGTTTTAGATACAATTTTTGCATTGTATAAAACGTATGCGTTCAAGTCAATTCTTGATCTGTTTTACGCATTGAAAAACCCATAGAAACAATAGGGTTACGTTTTTGCAGGGCAGAAAATGCATCCAAAAACATATTACACTTTGTGGTACGTTTGTGGATGTGTTTCACGCAATACGTTTTACGTACTGCAAAGACGTATCCAACACGCCGTCTGAACATACCCTTAAAGAGAACCTGTCAGATGGTTTTTCCTTCCCTATCTGAGAGCAGGACGTGATAATGGAAAGGAAGCTGATCTTATATGGAAAAATTGGTACTGGAAAATATAAAAACAACAGACGCCAAGGCGCACTCCTAGTGCAGACAACGTAGAAAAATTTTTTAGGGTGAGTATACAAGTGAGACTCTCACCTTACAGTTGTTGTGTAGTAAACAGCTGGTCCCGACTCCTCAAATCTTGGACGCGGTACTTCGAGTCAGACTATGCAATAACATTTTACTTTTGTGTGGCAATAGAACATTTAAGGAGATAGCAAGGGTCTAGCACTTTCGATAATATTAGTAATGGCAGTGCCGAATAAAATAAGGGATATAATCCCAAATAGAATTTATCTTTTTATTAAATAAATAAAGTATAACCACTGATTAAACTATGAAATAAGTCAGACCTTTTGGCCATGTTCACACGGCTTAAAATGGGCCGTATTTCGGTCCGTAATTACGCGCCGAAGTGCGCAAGTTACGGGCTAAAAACGGCCCAGTCATTAATCCACAGTTCTCATAGAGAACTATGGATTACGTTTCCTCTCCCTGCTCGGCGAATCCGCCGAGCGGTTAGATAATTGACATATTGATTACCAGCGGCGTATACGCGCCGCTGGTAATGCAAGTCTATGGGGCGGCGAAGTGCCGGCCCCCCGCTCACTCGCCCGCTCCCGCCCCCGTCCACACGGCGTAATTGCGGGGCGTAATTACGTCCCGCAGTTAAGCCGTGTGAACATAGCCTTATAAGTCTGTAAAAAAAGGAGACAGATGCAACGCATTTCGCCGATACATGTGCTCGGCTGCATCAGGCAGTATGTGGCAGTATGTATGGTTGTATGATAGAGGGAGAGAAGCTGAGCTGTGATATATATGGTAATAAGATAGAGGAGAGAAGCTGAGCTCTGTGATATATAGGGTTATATGATAGAGGAGAAAAGCTGAGCTCTGTGATATATAGGGTTATATGATAGAGGGAGAGAAGCTGAACTCGTGATATATAGGGTTATATGATAGAGGAGAGAAGCTGAGGTCTGTGATATATAGGGTTATATGATAGAGGGAGAGAAGCTGAGCTCTTTGATATATAGGGTTATATGATAGAGGAGAAAAGCTGAGCTCTGTGATATATATGGTATAAAAGTTAGAGGAGAGAAGCTGAGCTCTGTGTATATAGGTTATGAGGGAGAAAGTGAGCTCTGTGATATTAGGGTTATATGATAGAGGGAGAGAAGCTGAACTCTGTATATAGGGTTATTGATAGAGGAGAGAAGCTGAGGTCTGTGATATTTTAGGGTTATATGATAGGGGGAGAAGCTGAGCTCTTGATATATAGGGTTATATGTTAGAAGGAGAACTGAGCTCTGGATATATATAGGGTTATATGATAGAGGGAGAGAAGCTGAGCTCTGTTTTATATAGGGTTATATGTTAGAGGGAGAGGAGCTTAGCTCTGTGATATATAGGGTTATATGAGAGGAGAGAAGCTGATCTCTGTGATATATAGGTTTATATATCCAATGTGCAGATACAGTATCCAAAATTTATATGGATAAATAAAACTAGGAGAAAACAGAAAGGCGCACTATTCTAGTGTAGCAAATTAGTATATTATTCTCCAAAACACAAAACAGACTGTGAGCTGCCCTGATCGCTGCCTGTGTCTAACTGACATAGTTTACAATGTATTAGCATATATGAATATGCTAATACATAACTAAGTGTAAAAAAAAAAAAAAAGTAAAACCTATCTCTTCAGGGGATTTAAAAAAACTAAAAAAACAAAAAAGTTAGAAAAAAATATAATAATAAAAATAAATATTTAATAAAAATAATTGTGCATACATTACACACACACAAAACAAAAACTGCACATGTTACTACTCCACACGACAGTAATAACCTGTAGAATTAATCTAACAAGTTATTAAGTGTGAAATGTGAATGGTATAAAAAAAAAATGAATAAAGAAAATTTGAAAAAAAATTCCGCAATAATTTATAAGAGGAAACCAATTCCCCCCAAAAGTACAACTTATCCTGAATAAAACGAGGCCTCATAGTGCGTCATTGAAAAAATAAAAAAGTTATGACTGTTGAAAAGCAAGGAGGCAAAAACTACAAAATTGTGCCGGTCATTAAAGGGGTTGTCTCACTACATTGATTCTTCTTACCTCAGTCCTGTTTCCTTGGTTTTACTTTGAATTCAGGGGGTGTTTACGGCTTCCACTAGGCTGCAGTAGAGCCAAAAGGGCTGTAGCCTATAGCGACCAGTGCTGGCAGCCTATCAGGATGGATCAAATAGATCTGTAGCTATAGCGACCTGAGGAGCTGATGCAACCCATTCAAGAGGGGATATCTAGGAATAGGTAAGATACTGTTAATTGACACATATTGCAAAGTGACTTGTTTTTGCAAGATCTTTAACATAAAAACCAATCCTTGTAGTGAGACAACCCCTTTAAGTACTTTTCAGGTGTTCGGTTTAATGGGTTAAATATTCTAAAATGTATGTCTTTTCTGTTTCACATGAACTTCCAACATTCCTTTAGTATAATATTGAGTGACCACTACTTTCAGCAGCATATACTTGATATGGTGGCAATGCCAGATCTCCAAAACGAAAGCTGATAGGGGAAAACGGGGGTCATTTTCAGAGTCAGCATCACAATCATACTCAAAAACGGTTTCAACTTTTAAGGCACCAAAACAAAGTGTTGCCCAATATAATTCCTCAGATGCTCCCGAAATCCATGGATGACTTCTGCATGGGCTTACACTACAATCACTATACATATTCTTAAAGAAACAGTACAATGCCTCAAATTGTATAATGTCTAATGAGTTAAAGGAATTGTCACCCTTCAGACATTGATGGCACATCGCTAGGATATGCCATCAATATCAGATAGAGCCCTTAGACCTCTTTGTTTTGAACATAAAGGGGGTTGAGACTGAGGTTGCATCTTTTTATTTGAGTGGATTGTAAGTTTGGAGTTTAATCTTCCTAACAAAAGTCAAGCTTTCTATGAACCTCCTGTGTACAGCTCCACATGGCCTCCCTCTGTCAGAGCTACCCATGTAGCTCTGGTGCTCTGCTCCACATGGCCTCCCTCTGTCACAGCTCCCCATGTACCTCCTGTTTACTGCTCCACATGGCCTCCCTCTGTCACAGCTCCCCATGTACCTCCTGTGTAATGCTCCACATGGCTTCCCTCTGTCACCAGTCCCATGTACCTCCTGTGTACTGCTCCACATGGCCTCCCTCTGTCACAGCTCCCCATTTACCTCCTGTGCACTGCTCCACATGGCCTCCTTCTGTCAGCTTCTCATGTACCTCTTGTGTACTGCTCCACATGGCATCCCTCTGTCACAGCTCCCCATATACCTCCTGTGTACTGCTCCACATGGCTCCCTCTGTCACAGCTCCCCATGTACCTCCTGTGTACAGCTCCACATGGCCTCCCTCTGTCAGAGCTCCCCATGTAACTCCGGTGTACTGCTCCACATGGCCTCCCTCTGTCACAGCTCCCCATGTACCTCCTGTGTACTGCTCCACATGGCTTCCCTCTGTCACAGCTCCCCATGTACCTCCTGTGTACTGCTCCACATGGCCTCCCTCTGTCACAGCTCCCCATGTACCTCCTGTGTACTGCTCCACATGGCCTCCCTCTGTCACAGCTCCCCATGTACCTCCTGTGTACTGCTCCACATGGCCTCCCTCTGTCACAGCTCCCCATGTACCACCTGTGTACTGCTCCACCTGGCCTCCCTCTGTCACAGCTCCCCAGGTACCCCCTGTGCACTGTTCCACATGGCCTCCCTCTGTCACAGCTCCCCATATACCACCTGTGTACTGCTCCACATGGCCTCCCTCTGTCACAGCTCCCCATGTACCTCCTGTGTACTGCTCCACATGGCCTCCCTCTGTCACAGCTCCCCATGTACCTCCTGTGTACTGCACCACATGGCAACACAGTATCATGAAACATGAAGGATCCAGCGAATATTCGGTGAAGAGGTGCTCCAATTTATTTCAAGACATCATAGTGCAGACGGTACAAACATAGAAAAAATAAAAACCTACGCGTGTCAGGCACAGAGATTTTTTGCCCTTGTTCACGGTTCAAACAACATTCTAATTGTGTTCATTGAAATAGTAAAAGGGGTGTTACGTGCGTATACACGTCATTTCCTCCATATTAAAAACACTATCATATTGCTATCGCCACTAATACTGTTATTAAGTTATTCCCTCCAGCTTTTTTAAGAGATGTAGTAGCCTGTATATACAGATAATACTGTTAGTATATATACAATAGATCATTCCTATTATTCATTCCTGCCGGAGCTCTAGTTTCCAGTGTGTGGATCCAGTATGCCTCACGCAGGCGCACTCGATGTTCCCAGTCACCTCCATTTCAAGGGTGATTAACACGTTCTATGCCCTGACATTTGAAACTATCAAGTGCGCCTGCGTGTGACTCCACAAAGTGCCTGACTGCACCCGAGTGTGTAATCTGCATTTTTCGGATGCCAGCTAGGTGTTCCTGGATCCTAGTTCTCAACTTATGAATGCTGCTGCCTATATAGGATTTATTGCAGCTAGTACACTGGACAAGGTAAACCAAATGTTCCGTATCACAATTTATGTAGCTGTTAATTTTATACACTTTGTTCTCTATTTGTCCTGCAAAACTGTCTGTTTTATTCATGTATTGGAACCCTTGACACAATTTCTTCCCACACTTCTTATTACCTTTAAAAGTTAACCAATTGTTGGGTGAATTTGTACTAGAAAAGCTGCTGGGGGAAATGGTATCCTCTATTGTTCTACTTCGTTTTGCTACCATAGTGACCCCCTCATCTATGATATTAGCCAATATAGGGTCTTGTCTAAGGATATTGATGTTCTTAAAGAAAATATTTTTAATAGAATCGTATTCCATACTGTAAGTGGTAGAGTAAGTAAAGCTATGTTTTTTGTAACCTCTATCTTTGATTTTTTCTGTCAGTTGTGATTCTTGTGTTTTACCCTTCATTTTATTTTTTGCTATATTGAGCTGTCTGTCTGTGTAACCCCTAGTTTTTAATCTTTTCTCTATAATTTCCATTTGTTGTTTAGAATTGAGGTTATCACTGCATATCCTGCGTGCTCTATTCATCTCCCATAAGGGATAGAATTGACTGTATGGATAGGGTGGCAACTGTCTGCCCTAAGTACTGTGTTTTAACACTGTTAGATTTTCTAAAGACATCTGTGGTAACCCTTCTATTCAATACATCACCAGTGAGTAATAAATCCAAGAAAGATATAGAAGTTTTCCCAACTGACGATGTGAACCGAAGATTAATGGTATTATCGTTGAGAAAATGAACACACTCTGGTATGTACGCCACATCGCGACCCCAAACAAACAGGTGGTCGTCGATGTAGCGCCCATACCAGAGTATGCAGTCAGAAAATGGGTTTTGATAATCATAGATGATTCTCTGCTCCCACCATGCCATGAACAAATTCATCATGGATGGCGAAGCTGTAGCCCCCATAGGTACTCCTACGTTCTGGAGATAAAATTCCCCATCAAATTGAAAATAGTTATTGTATTTTAAATACTCTAAAACAAAATTTGTAGGAAAATTTTTTGGGTTCTTAAAGTATGGGAAGTTAAATTTTTCCCAGTGGCATTGTATAGCTGTTCTCATATGGGTAAAGGGATATTTAAAATAGGGGGACAAATTTACGTCCATCCCTTAACCCAAACACACCCTTTCTGTCACTAAAAAATTTTTTAATGTTTTGAAAAACGGGGGGGGGTTCTATCTCTCAGATTGTGGTGAAGTTTGAAACCATGGGTTGCAAGAGTCATCCACCCGCCGCTGAGCCTTTGATTTAAGCGCCGCAGCTAGTTTACAATTGGGCAAATTTCCCTGGGGGAAAACCCCTTTTTTTTGGGTCTTAGGCCCCCCAAAAAGATGGGTGCTCTAGGTTTTGTCACTGTTAAATTTTTCACTTTTTTTTTCAGAAAGTGCTCCCGGCTTTTGCCCTCCCCCAACAAGCTATTAAATTTGTTTTGTTTTTCCCCAAAAAATGGGTTTTTCCCTTTAAATTTTCCCGGGGAAAGGGGTTTTGAGTGTCATTGGGGGGTTATCCCTTTTTAATTTTTCATACAACCCCGCATCCAACACGCAGTGGCTCCCCCCTTATCTGCCTTCTTTATTATTAGTTTTTGTTCTTTTTTTATAGTGTTTAGAAAATTTTTATTCCTGTTTTGTCATTTTTTTTTTGTTATTTTTTAAAAATTTTATTTTTTACCCGTTTTTTTTAAAATTTTTTAAATCCCCTTTTCCCTTGTAGAAAGGGAAAGGTTTTCCCCTAGCGTTGACTCGGGGCCTTATTTGGAAAAAAATTGGGGGTTGCCGCCCATCGTGCTGGGGTAACCGGTCTAAAAATAGGTTTTTTCCCCCTTTTTTCTTCAGCTCTTCTAGAAATGAAAAGTGTTTTTTGTTCTGAAAAAGATAAACCTTGAAAAGCCCTTATGAAATTTTTTTTTACCAAATTTTAGTTTGGGTTTTTGGGGGGTATTCTTTACCTTTTATATTGCCTTTTTTAATTTGATTCCTTTTCTCTGGGAAAAAACGTTTGGGCGTAACTAATTGACAAATTTGTTGATATTTGCCCAAGGGGTTAAAAAAGGGCAAAAAAGGGTTGCAGGAGAGAAATTAAGTCCCCTTTCCCAAGTACATTAATTGATATGCAGATAGAAAAGTAGGAGTCAAAATAAAAACATTGTCTCAATGTCCCTTTTTTTTTTCTTTTGGCAGTTTTTGTTATTTTTTTTTGGGGTTTTTCTGCCTCCTCTCTTCCCCCGTTTTTTGGGGCTGGGTTTTCTTCTGTTTCCGGGTGGGGTCCTTAAAAGTTTCATGGTATTGTGTTGGTTTGTTTCTGGGCTCTTTGCCGGGGGGCCAGGATTCCCAGTGTGGTGAAGATCTCCTACTCAGCTGAGGACTTGATTGTTTTACTACGTGTGGAAGCGAGGTGAGCGATCCTTCATTCTGCTTTTTTGCCTTTACTCTACAAAAACACTAGTCAGCATTTGTCTGACAGTTGTCTAAAGTGCATAGGACAGCATGGATACTAAATATGGCCTTACAGATAAGTAAACCCCACTTTTAGACATACATGCCAACTCTCCCGTTTTGGCGGGAGGGTCCCGCTATTTGGGGTCCCCTCCCGCCCTCCCGGGGGAGTTGGCATTCCGCCCGCCGCCAGTAGGCGGCGGGGCTCTTTAAATGGCCGCAGCGCCGGAGTAGCGCTAGTGTGCAACTCTGGCGCCGCCGGGCCGCTCCTACAGGCGGATGAAACGGCCGCTGCGCCCGCTTCACCCGCCCGGAGTCTCGCTGTGCAGGGAGGAGGCAGGAGGGATCGCGCCCTCCTCCCCCTGGATGTCCGGCGCCGGTGTGTGCGCCGCACATACAGGTCAGCGGCGCAGGGGGAAGTGACGCGCGGCTGCAGGGGAGTGACGCGCGGCTGCTCTCACTTCCCCCCTGCGCCGCTGAGGAGATCGGTCGGGAGCTGGCAGCGCTGCAGGAGCCTGGTGAGGTGAGTGGATTTTATTATTTTATTTTTATTAGCATATAGGGGGGGGCTCTGCCTGGCAACAATGGGGGCACTACCTGGCAACAGAGGGGCATCTACCTGGCAACAGAGGGGCACTACCAGGCAACAATGGGGGCACTACCTGGCAACAATGGGGCTCTTCCTGGCAACAGAGGGGGCACTACCTGGAAACAGAGGGGACATTTACCTGGCAACAGAGGGGGCCCTACCTGGCAACAATGGGGGCACTACCTGGCAACAGAGGGGGCATCTACCTGGCAACAATGGGGGCACTACCTGGCTAACAAAGGGGGGCACCTACCTGGCAACAGAGGGGCACTACCTGGCAACAAGGGGGGCATCTACCTGGCAACAGAGGGGGCATCTACCTGACAACAAATGGGGCACTACCTGGCAACAGAGGGGGCATCTACCTGGCAACAATGGGGGCACTACCTGGCTAACAAAGGGGGGCACCTACCTGGCAACAGAGGGGGGGCATCTACCTGGCAACAATGGGGCACTACCTGGCAACAGAGGGGGCATCTACCTGGAAAACAATGGGGCACTACCTGGCTAACAAAGGGGGGCACCTACCTGGCAACAGAGGGGGGGCATCTACCTGGCAACAATGGGGGCACTACCTGGCAACAATGGGGCACTACCTGGCAACAGAGGGGGCATCTACCTGGCAACAGAGGGGGCACTACCTGGAAAACAATGGGGGCACTACCTGGCAACAGAGGGGGCATCTACCTGGCAACAGAGGGGGCATCTACCTGGCAACAGAGGGGGCACTACCTGGCAACAATGGGGGCACTACCTGGCAACAGAAGGGGCATCACCTGGCAACAATGGGGGCACTAGCTGGCAAACAATGGGGGCACTACCTGGCAACAATGGGGGCACCTACCTGGCAACAATGGGGGCACTACCTGGCAACAATGGGGGCACTACCTGGCAACAGAGGGGACATCTACCTGGCAACAGAGGGGGCATCTACCTGGCAACAATGGGGGCATCTACCTGGCACCAGAGGGGGCATCTACCTGGCAACAGAGGGGCACTAGCTGGCAACAGAGGGGGCACTAGCTGGCAAACAATGGGGGCACTACCTGGCAACAATGGGGGCACCTACCTGGCTAACAAAGGGGGGCACCTACCTGGCTACAGAGGGGCATCTACTTGGCTACAAGGGGGGCATCTACCTGCCTGTAAGGGGCACTACCTGCTTATGGGGGGTTACTACCTGGCTATAAGGGCATCTACCTGGCTTTCTTCCAAAGCCGTTATGCAGTTAGGTGGAGTGGGTGTGGCTTTTTGAAGGGGGCGTGGCATACCGGAAAGATGGGCGCGCCGCCGTCTAAAATCTCCTGCTTTTTCATTTTCAAAAGTTGGCAACTATGCTTTTAGCTAAGTAGCATCAGTTAAGCAGGTAGCCCCCCCATACTCAGTATATAGGTAGATAGGCCACTCATTATGTGGTAAGACTCTGGTAAGTCGGTAAATGGGGCCAACAGTAGTTAAAGCCCCACCTAAGCAAGGCCCCAGGTACATGTGTAGAAAAGGCTCCAGGCAGGTTGTCAATGCCTTTAGGTAGGTAGATAGTCATGCAGGGTCACAGGTAGGGGCTTTAGGTAGGTGGATAGGCAAGCAAGGCCCCTGGTAGGTAGGCAGGGCCCCAGGTAGGTAGGTGGCCAAAGCACCATTTAGATAGGTAAATGGACATGGCCCCAGGGAGGTAGACACCTATTAGGTTGACAGGTACTATGTATCAATCATCAGGGCTTGAGGACAGCTGCACCCTCTAAATCTATTGAAGTGCCACCACTCTATGTATGTGCTCACACTTACATATACAGTAAAGGAAATAATTATTTGATCCCTTGCTGATTGTGTAAGTTTGCCCACTGACAAAGCCATGAACAGTCTATCATTTTAAGGGTAGCTTAATTTTATCATTGAGAGAATATCCAAAATAAAATGCAGAAAATCACATTGTATAAATTATATCAATTTATTTGCGTTTTGCAGTGAGAAATAAGTATTTGATCCCTCTGGCAAACATACTTAAACAGACTTAATATTTGGTAGCAAAACCCTTGTTTACAAGCACAGCAGTCAGACATTTTTGTAGTTGATGAGGTTTGCGCACATGTCAGGAGGAACTTTGGTCCACTCGATCTTTGCAGATAATCTCTAAATCATTAAGATTTTGAGGCTGTCGGTTGGCAACTTTGAGCTTCAACTCCCTCCATAAGTTTTCTATGGGATTAAGGTCTGCAGACTGGCTAGGCCACTCCATGACCTTAATGTGCTTCCTTTTGAGCCACTCCTTTGTTGCCTTGGCTGTACATTTTGGATCATTGTCTTGCTGAAAGACCCAGCCACGACCCATTTTTAATGTCCTGGCGGTGGGAAGGAAGTTGTCATTATTGTACATGGCTCTATCCATTCTCCCATTGATGCAGTGAAGTAGTCCTGTGACCTTAGCAGAGAAACACCCCCAAAACATGTTTCCACCTTCATGCTTGACAGTGGGGATGGTGTTCTTTGGGTCATAGGCAGCATTTCTCTTCCTCCAAACACGGCGAGTTGAGTTCATGCCAAAGAGCTACATTTTTGCCTCATCTGACCACAGCACCTTCTCCCAATCACTCACAGAGTCATCCAGGTGTTCATTGCATTGGCAAACCTCAGATGGGCCTGCACATGTGCCTTCTTGAGCAGGGGGACCTTGTGGGCACTGCAGGTTTAGGCTGATCTCTCACCTTCCTCATCATCAAGGATACCCCGCAAGGTGAGATTTTGCATGGTGCCCCAGATTGATATCGATTGACAGTCATTTTGTATTTCTTTAATTTTCTTACGATTGCTCCAGTTGTCTCCTTCTCACCCAGCGTCTTATGGTTTTGTAGCCCATTCCAGCTTTGTGCAGGTCTATGATCTTGTCCCTGACATCCTTAGAAAGCTCTTTTGTCTTGCCCATATTGTAGAGCACAGGTGTCAAACTGGCGGCCCTTCAGCTGTTGGGAAACTACAACTCCCATCATGCATTTGTATAATCTATATCAGAGGGCATGATGGGAGTTGTAGTTTCCCAACAGCTGGAGGGCCGCCAGTTTGACACCCCTGTTGTAGAGGTTAGAGTCTGACTGGTTGAGTCTGTGGACAGGAGTCTTTTATAAAGGTGACTATTTAAGACAGCTGTCTTTAATGCAGGTAACGAGTTGATTAGGAGCATCTTACTGGTCTGTAGGAGACAGAACTCTTAGGCCGTGTTCACATGGCTTATTCAAGCCGTAATTGCGGGCCGGATCCCGCCCGCAATACGGCTTGAATAAGGGGCGGGGGCGCGGCGGCGGCGCTGCCCGCCGGCCCCATAGACTTGCATTATCCACGGCGCGTATTGCGCCTGGATAATGTGCATGTCACTTTCTCCCCGCCCGGCGGATTCGCCGAGCGGGTAGGAGCGACGGAATCCACTGTTCTCTATGAGAACTGTGGATTACCGTAATGACTGCGACGGATTGGAGCCGTACTGAAGCGCAAATCCGCGCGCTCGGTCTCAGAGATTTAAAGGGCCAGCGTCCCGTTAATTGGCTAATTGCCAGATGCCTCTCTATTTAAGGTCACGCTCCCTGCCCACTCCTGCGGGGATCTATGTTGCCTCGTGCCTTAGCTAAAGCGGGGGTCCCTAAGTATATTCTCGCCTTACCGTTTTACCAGCCCTCTTGCTACGTTTCTCGACTCCGAACCTCTGCCGCCAGCCCGACCTTCCTGCCTGTCCACGACACGAAACCTTTGCCGCCTGCCCTGACCTCCTGCCTGCCACGACTACAATTCTCGGACTAGACTCTGTACCCGTTTGCACCTCCGGCTGCCACCGCAAGCAAGTCACGTCAGGGGGGACGCCCTTTGGTAGCCTCACGCCGCAGCAAGCCCATCCCGCTTTGCGGGGGGGCTCTGGTGAAACCGGGGGCTACTTAGATTCCGTTCCCTGGCGTGGGCTTAATTTCCATCGCTTGCGGTGGTCCAGCGGATGCACTACTCACCCGTTACAGTTAGATCCAGCCATGGATCCCGCCAAGGTGCCCCTGCCAAGCGTCTCAGATCTCACGTCCATTGTCGCCCAACAGTCGCAGCAGATATCGCAACAAGCAGCAACCTGTCTCTGCGCCGGTGTCTTCTTCTATCCCGACCGTCTCACTGGCAACCGTGGGTCCGAAGCTTCGCCTTCCACTGCCTTCCAAGTTTGATGGGGACTCGAAGCTATGCAGAGGTTTCGTCATGCAGTGCTCCATGCACGTGGAGTTGATGGCCGACCAGTTTCCCACTGAAAGGTCAAAGGTAGCGTGGTGAGTCTGCTTTCCGGGAAGGCCCTAGCCTGGGCGACGCCTCTTTGGGCCGGGAAGGGACCCTGTGACCGCAGTCTACAGGCCCTTCCTCACAGAATTCCGCAGCGTTTTCGAGGAGTCTCCCGTGAGCATCTTCCGCGGAGACGGGGGTACTAAATCTACGCCAAGGGGACTCCTCTGTAGGGGACTATGCGGTTCAATTCCGCACCTAGCCTCCGAGCTGCCCTGGAATGACGCCGCTCTTTTGTGCCACTTTTTAAGAAGGGTCTGTCAAGCAGAGTAAAGGACGCCCTGCAGCCAGAGATCTCCCACCGTAATTGAGTGAGCTCATCCATTTACCCACTCGCATAGACGTGCGTTTTGCGGAGAGACAGCAGGAGCTCCGTCAGGAACGGGACTTGGCAAAACCCCCGCCGTTTATCTGTCTGGCTCCAGTATTTCAGAGATCTCTGCTGCCTCCCCCACAGTCGTCCACTGAAAAAACCATGCAGGTGGACCGGGTCACTTGTCAGAGTCGGAAACTTTTCCCGTCGCAGGCTGGAAAATCTCTGCCTCTACGCGCCAGTCCGGACCATTTTCGCAGGAGTTGGTCCGCAGCGTCCTCAGCGGCCGGGAAACGCCCACCCTAGGGGCTGTAGGAGAGGCGCCCTAGGTGCTCAGCACTCCTCTCCACAAATGTTGTTGCCAGTGGAGGTAACCACGGAACCGGGTCTTCTCTAGGGCCTCTGCCTTCCTGGACCGGGCTCCCCCGGGGAACTTTATTCATGCCTCCCTGGTGTCACGCTACCGTTTTGCCGGTGACCCGTCTAGAAAAGCCGTTGCTTATCTCTTCCGTCAGTGGGAGATCCTCAGCGACTCCATTCAGTTTATCACCGGCCAGTGACCCTCCGTGTTGGGGTCCTCCCAAAAGAGAAGATCTCCTTCCACGTTTGCCTCGCGCTTCTTCGGCGATCCTGTTGGGGCTACCTGGTTGCAACGCCACGCCCCTACGCTTGCTAGAAGACAGGCGAAGTCCTTCGTTGGGGTTTTTGGAGTGCCAGGAACTTTGTTTGGTTTGGCACACGCCCGGTGTCCATCTCTCCTCCCCAGTCGTCCGTCGGTTTCTACAGGGTCTGGCAGCGGAAGTACAGGTTTTGGAGATGTGTGTTCTCGGAGAAACAGCCTGAGAAGTTACCTCCTCATCGGCCGTAGGGACTGTCCCATGGGACCTCCTTCCCGGGACCAGCCCCCCACGGGGTAGGGTCTATCCTCTCTCTGTGCCGAGGCCCCAGGCCATGTCGGCCTACATACAGGAGAATTTTGTAAAAAAGGATTCATACGCAAATCCTCCTCGCCTGCCGGAGGCGGGGGTTCTTCTTCGTCAGAAGAAAGACGGTTCGCTTCGCCCGTGCATTGATTACAGAGGGCTAAACAAGATCACGGTGAAGAATCGCTACCCTCTACCCCTGATATCTGAGCTCTTGGGCCCGCCTCCGTGGAGCCAGGGTCTTCACCAAATTAGATCTACGTGGAGCTACAACCTCATCAGAATTCGGGAGGGGGTGAGTGGGAAAACGGCATTCAACACACGGAGGGACATTTCGAATATCTCGTGATGCCTTTTGGGCTGTGCAACGCCCCACCCGTTTTCCAGGAGTTTGTCAATGACGTTTTTCGGGGACTTGCTGTACACCTGCGTCATTGTATACTTGGACGATATTTAGATTTTTTCTCCTGCCCTACAGACCCACCAGAGACAAGTCGCCAGGCCCTACGACGCCTGGCGGGACAACCGACTGTATGCCAAGTTGGAAAAGAGCTGCTTCCACCAGGCCAGCCTTCCTTTCCTGGGGTTACATAGTCTTGATCGAGGTCTTCAGATGGACCTGCGAAAACTCTCTGCGAT
Organism: Phyllomedusa bahiana; assembly: GCA_025379985.1. Taxonomy (NCBI): domain Eukaryota; kingdom Metazoa; phylum Chordata; class Amphibia; order Anura; family Hylidae; genus Phyllomedusa; species Phyllomedusa bahiana. The sequence continues at coordinate 6,294 of JAODAL010030165.1, read as the reverse complement.
CCAAGCAGTGGCCGCGACCTGTCGGTCTCGGGCGATTCAACGATTTTTAGGATTCGCCAACTACTACAGGCAGTTTTATTCCCCCCTTTTCTACGTTGGTGGCTCCCCTCGTGGCTCTCACCAGGAAAAACGCTAATCCTAAATGTTGGCCCCCATCTGCCGAGAAAAGCGTTCTCCCGATAAAGTCTGCGTTCTTCTCCACACCTATTTTGGTCCGTCCCGGGTCCAGAGAGACCCTTCAGCCTTGAGGTAGATGCCTCTTCCGTGGGAGCAGGGGGCGGTCCTGACCCCGAAGGGCCCTAAAGGCAAGACCGTCACATGCGGTTTCTTTTCAAAGACCTTCTCTTCGGCAGAACGAAATTATGCCATTGGAGATCGGGAGCTGTTGGCCATAAAAAATTAGCCCTGAGGAGTGGCGGGCATCTCTTGGAGGGAGCTCGACATCCCTTTGACGTCTTTACAGACCACAAGAATCTGCAATACCCGCAGACGGCTCAGCGCCTAAATCCTCGCCAGGCCCGGTGGTCTCTTTTTTTCTCTCGTTTTGATTTTAAAATACACTTCCGTCCCGGGCCGTGAAAAATGTCAAGGCGGATGCTCTCTCCCGTGCTTCTGACATTACCGGGGAGGAACCTGTGTCTCAGCACATCATTGCTCCTGAACGACTGGTCCACATGGCTCCTGTGGATCTCCGTAGCGTTCCTCCGGGCAGGACCTATGTGCGCCCTGCACTCAGGAAGAGAATTCTGGGTTGGGGGCACAACTCTCTTCTGGCCGGTCATCCCGGGGTACGAAAATCCTATGCCCTCATCTCGCGACCCCTACTGGTGGCCAACTCTGCTCCAAGATGTCAAGGACTTTGTTCTTTCCTGTACCACTTGTGCCCGAAAACAAGGTCCTACGCCATAGGCCCACAGGTCTCCTAGTCCCTCTGCCTGTTCCGGAGGCTCCATGGACACACATAGGCATGGACTTCATCACGGACCTTCCCCCTTCCTCGGGGAACTCCGTCATCTGGGTGGTCACTGACCGATTTTCAAAAATGTCCACTTTGTGCCGCTGCCCGGCCTCCCTTTAGTCCCAATTGGGGGCTATTTTTTCCAGCACATTTTTCGCCTGCATGGTTTACCATCCAACATCGTCTCTGATCGAGGCGTCCAATTTGTCTCTAAATTCTGGCGTGCCTTGTGTTCCCGGTTGCAAATCAAGCTGGATTTTTCCTCTGCATATCATCCCCAGACTAACGGGCAGGTTGGGGGGGTAAACCCGATCTTGGGGGAGTATTACGGCCTTCGTGTCCCCCACGTCAGGGGCAATGGTTCGAATTTCTTTTTGGGGCCGAGTTCTTGTATTAAACCCGGGACTCCGACTCAAAATGGCCGCTTCCATTTTTTGTGGTTACGGACGTAACCCGCGCCCCCCTCCCCTTGGCTTCTGCCTCCGAGGTCCCCGCCGTGGACAACCAGGTTCAGGATATCAGTGTCATGCGGGCTTCAGCCCGCATGAAAACGCAAGCTGACAAGAGGAGAAGACCTTCCCCAATATTCCTCCCAGGGGATAAAGTGTGGCTCTCTTCTAGATACATACGACTCAAGATCCCTAGCTTTAAACTGGGTCCGCGGTTTCTGGGACCCTTCAGAATACTGCGACAACTGAACCCAGTGTCCTATAAAATCTGCCTGCCTCCGTTTTCTCCGGGTTCCTAACGCATTTCATGTCTCCCTCCTAAAGCCGCTGGTCCTGAACCCGGTTCTCCAGAGGAGCGCTGCTCCGTCTCCGGTGTTGAATCCCTGATGTCTTTGAGTGAAGGACATTTAGATATGAAGACCATCAGGGGTAACATTTTTTTGTAGATTGGAGGGGTTTCGGCCCGAAGAGAGTCCTGGGAACGGAGTCCAATATCCCGAACGAGACCTGGACGCAGATTCCTTCGGCTAAGAAAAGGGGGAGTACCTTAAGGGGGGGGGTACTGTCACGGGTGCCTCCGCTCCTCGGGCCGCGGGCGCACCCGTGTCTGCCCTCCCGGGTGTGTGCCGGGTCAGGGGCGCGACGCTGGCCGCGGGACGAGCGGCGGTCCCGCAGCACACAGGGACTCACCTAACCTCGTTCCTGTCCCGTCCGCGCCCTCTGCCGGCCGAGGCGCGCGTGCCCGTTCTCTAAGGTGCGCACGCGCTCGTTCTCAGAGATTTAAAGGGCCAGCGTCCCGTTTTAATTGGCTAACTGCCAGGGCGCCTCCTCTATTTAAGGTTACGCTCCCTGTCACTCCTGAGGATCTATGTTGCTCGTGCCTTAGCTAAAGCGGGGTCCCTAAGTATTTCTGCCTTACCGTGTACCAGACCTCTTGCTACGTTTCTCGACTCCGAACCTCTGCCCCCAGCCCCTGACCTTCCTGCCTGTCCCCGACCACGAAACCTTTGCCGCCTGCCCTGACCTCCTGCCTGCCACGACTACGATTCTTTGGACTACGACCCTGTTCCATGCTGCCCCTCGGCTGCCACCGCAAGCAAGTCACGTCAGGGGGGACGACCTGGTAGCCTCAAGCCGCAGCAAGTCCATCCCGCTTTGCGGCGGGCTCTGGTGAAAACCGGGGGCTACTTAGATTCCGTTCCCTGGCGTGGCTTAGCTACCATCGCTTGCGGTGGTCCAGCGGATCCACTACTCAGCCGTTACAACTATGTTCCTCACAGTGGAAACTGACAGGTTAAATCTCTGAGACAACTTTTTTTTCTTCCCCCGAACAACTATGTTGAACAATCTTTGTTTTCAGTTCATTTGAGAGGGTTTTTTTGAGGGCCCATGATGCCACTCTTCACAGGAGATTCAAATAGGAGAACAACTTGCAATTGCCACCTTAAATTTCCTTTTCTCTCATTGGATACACCTGGGGTATGAGTTCAAAGCTCATTGAGGTTACAAAACCAATGTTGTGCTTCAGAAAGTCAGTAAAAAGTAGTTAGGAGTTTTCAAATAAATTAAAATGAAAAGGGTCCCCAAATTTTTGCACGTAAAAATTTTGGTTTAATGCATATTGCACATTTTGTTTTAGTACATAAACCCTTTTTCAATGGGGAAACTATTCTGTGCCCATCAGTTTTGATATATAAAATTGAAATGGTGTTGCAAACCCCCAAAATTTAAAACCCAAAAATTGTTTAAAGTTTAAATTTTGGGGTCCCCAAAAACTTTTTCATAGGGGACGTATTGGAACACAGGGTTTTATTATTGACAATACGGAAATGTGACATCTTTATATAAGAAACTTGTGATATAATGATGAACATAAAAAAGTAATATTAATAAATACGGTTATTTCTTAGAAAAAACAAGTTTGTTCTAATACCGTGTATATCTTTATAATGGGGCCCATGAAGTTCTTTCTGTTGTGTGCTGTTTTGATGGGAAGAATTGCTCCGTGAGAGTCTGTTTCCCCATAAAACCCCCAGGGGAATCTCCCAAAAAAGTGAGCCGGATGGGATGTATACTCAGAATCTCACTTCTCTTCAGACTAATGGAATTCCCAGATATCATAGAGAAAATCCTGAAAGGGAAAGTGGACGTGTGCAGCCGGTCCATATGTTCTTTAATGTCCATAAGTTTCCTGCCATTGCTCTTCAGGATCAATAACACTTCCATTATACAGAAGCTTTGAGCTCTGAACCACTGGAAGGATATGATGTGATGACTCACAGGATTAATAATTCATTCATGTGCTGTTTTTGAACCTTTGAAGTTCTGGTTTAAAGGGATGGCTGGTTAATGTACATACCATCGTTATTCACAAAGACCTAAAAATAGTAAAAAGGGCCCAAACATAAAACAAAATTTTTTAAAAATATTAGATTTGGTTATTTATTTTTCGGGTGATTCACATACATAATGTGAGGCCAAAATTTTGGAACCCTTTGGGTTTATATCTGGTTGAGCCATTGTGCATCTAAATGTTTCCAGTAATTATTAGTCCTGCACATTGGCTTGAAAAAAACTGCTCACTTTAGATCATTCCACAATATTTCTATGTGATCAAAGTCAGGACTTCACCTAGGCTTTTCCAATACTTAGGGCGAGATGTATGAATGGGGCTGCGCGAGAAGTCTGGCGCGTTTTGCCCAAAAAACTATCACAGCCCCGTTTGCTATATTTTTAACCAGCAGCATTCCAATATTAGGCACCTTATTTATATGCAATTTAACATTTTTCCAGTATGTCATATTTTTTATCCGCCCAACAGTGCTGGGGAGCGGAGGGTGCCTGTGTTTTGTGTTGGACACCCAGAAAGTTCTGGGCAACCCGCCTAATCTAATAGTATGGGTGTCACTAATAGGTTGTAAGTCAGCATGGTGTACCACACGTATCTGTATTTATGGCACCCTTCTGTATCACCTTATTTGTATGCAATTGTAGTACCAGCAACCACCCCCTCATGAATAGAGGGTATGTGAGTGGTTGTTTTATTGGTATTTTTGCATTTGTGCACTCTCCTCATGCATTATACTGTAGCTTTTTTGCATGCTGGTGTGAACAGGTATTAAACTAATGTGCAGGTTTTTTAATCATCTAATTGTTCCCCTAGCAGTGGGGTATGTGAGCTGCTGCTTAGCAATTAGCTGCACATGTTAATTTTTCCCAGGTAGCATATAGGCTAGAGCTGCCTGCTACTGGGCTCAGTCAAGTCCAGCCATTGAGCTGTGAATATGCCCCAAAAAATTGCAGTGTTTTTTAAGTTATAAAGTGCCTGCGGCACTTTGTAATGTGCCTGAGATCGGGGGGCATGCTGGAGGCTACACATTTATAGCTTCAGTACGGCAAATCCAGGCACCTTACTGCTGGAACAGGTAAAACACTTTAAAAGTGGTTTACATGAGCCTGAATTGTCATTTTTGTGCTAGAATGCGCCTGATTTATGACCCGCCGTAGACCAGGTTCAAAGATTTCTACACTACTATTGTACACAATAAAATTGGCGTCTGGGCGCCAAAAATCATACATGTTGTCCTTATGGGTTTTTTTGTTTTTTAACCATTCATTGATAAAATGACTTGTGCTGTTGTCTTGTTAGGCCGTGTTCACACGGCTTATTCCTGACGGATTTGTGAGCGCAATCCGGCTCAGAAATCCGCCGTGAATAAGGGGCGGGACGTGGGCGGGGCGGGCCGGCGGGGGCGCGTTTCCCCGGCCCCCATAGATTGCTTATCCAGGGCGTATTGCGCCTGGATAATGTGCAGGTGTTTTTCTCCCCCCGCGGCGGATTCGCCGAGCGGGCGGAGCGAGGAAACCCACTTTTTTTATGAGGCAGTGGATTACCGTAATGACTAAGGGTTGGCGCCTACTGAAGCGAAAATCCGGGCGCAGTCCCAAAAACAATCCGTGGCAAATAAGCCGTGTGAACGAGGCCTTAAAAGTTCCACATTCTCTTGAGATTCAGCTCATGGAAAGATGTCTCGACATTTTTCTTTAAAATTTGCTAGTCTAAATCAGAATTATTTGTTCCATCAATGATGGCAAGCCATCTTGTCACAGAGACTGCAAAACAGGCTGGAACTGCTGATATTGGAATGTGTTTGTAGGTTACTGCCACACCAGTGTGCCCTTTGCTCATTTTTTTTTCAAAAATTTTGTGGGGGGTGTAAAGACCAATATTGTTTTCTAGACTGTTTTATGGGGGAGTGTCTGCCCCCCCTTTTTTTTTTTGCCTCCCCCCACCTGCACAGGCTTTTAAAATCAATGCAGGTGCTTGTAGCTAGAATTTCTCTCCGAAATGTGGGGTCTGAATGGCACAAGGAGGTTAAAAACAAAAGTAGGTTTCCACCTGTTGAGGGGCCTTTTTTTTATTGGCAGATGGGCTTTAACAGTTTTGAATAAAAATGTGAACTAAGAACCTAAAATTTTTTCATGTATTCTAAGTACCAGAAATGCTTCTTCAAAAAAATTCCCATGTTTTTTGATAGTTTTTTAGTGCTAGTAGAGTGCTGTGTATTGGTTGTGTTTGTATGCTACTCTGACCAGTGTGCACCTTGTTCAAATTTTTTGGTGTGCAGCCCCAAAAATTTTTTTTTCAAGAATGAGGGCAGCCATTGAAGAAGATTTCCAAGAAAAGAAACCACATCATGCGCTCATTGAAGTGGTCTTTGGTTAAGAAAAAAGCCAAACTGCTCATGTGAGGCCATGAAGTTGGGGAATATAAATGAAAGTACATCCATCCCTTCCAAGCCCAAAAGGTGGACATCCAGGCAAAAAATCAGAGTCAACAAATCAGCTCATAACAAGGTCTTCGTTCTGGAACAACAAAACGTCGGG
>JAODAL010030164.1:0-50416 GCA_025379985.1 Phyllomedusa bahiana | reverse complement strand
TAGGGGCCCAACGAGCTCATAGCACCAATCAGAGTCATAGCACCAATCGAGCTTATAGCAACCAATCAGAACCCATAGCCCCCCAATCAGAACTATAGCGACCAATCAGAACTCATAGCAATCAGAAGCCATAGCGACCAATCAGAGCCCATAGCGAACAATCAGAGCTCATAGCGACCAATCAGAGCTCATAGCGACCAATCAGAACGCATAGCCACCAATCAGAGCTGATAGCGACCGATCAGAGCTCATAGCCACCAATCAGAGCTCATAGCGACCAATCAGAGCTTATAGCGACCAATCAGAGCTTATAGCAACCAATCAGAACCCATAGCCACCAATCAGAACTCATAGCGACCAATCAGAACTCATAGCAATCAGAAGCCATAGCGACCAATCAGAGCCCATAGCGAACAATCAGAGCTCAGCTTTTATTTTTCCAGAGCACTATATGAAATGAAAGCTGAGCTCTGATTGGTTGCTGTGAGCTTTGATTGGTTGCTATGATTGGTTGATCTGTGCTGTGATTGGCTGCTATGGGCTCTGACTGGTTGCTATGAGCTCTGATTGGTTGCTATGGACTCTGGTTGCTATGGACTCTAATTGGTTGCTATGGGCTCTGATTGGTTGCTTTGGCAACAAAGACAATTTTACTACTAGACAGTTTTCATACATAAGGCCCCGTGTGTGTCCTCCTGACACAGAATATAAGGTAATGACAAACAGGAGTGTCCAGGCATATACGAATACATTATAGGTGTACATTACTGTTAAAAAATAGTTATTCCAACATGCAATAAAAAAGCGAATAACATAAAAAAGTGTGGAAAAAATGAAAGAAAAATAAATATGTAATAAACTTTGTGGAGTAGAAGTAGTTACTGGATTTCTGCTTTCCAGCTTTACTATGTGGGTTCCCTGATATAGGGCGGTATTATTTATACCTTCACGACATTGGACGTTCCGGTACGTCCGGCGCATCATGCAGGATCACAAGCGGGCTCCGCTACCTGGGACCAGCGGTATATTACAGCTGACATCATGCCGTATCACGGCCGCGGGTGATCAACCTCTTAGCTGCTGTGACCTATCATGATCAATCCAGCAACGGCGATGGCACCATGCCTGGCAGTGCATTGTGAGTGATAGTTGCCATAGGGACCAGTACAGAGCAGTTCTGCTTTGTATTGATCTCTATTGTATCAGTGATCTGAGGATCACTGATACAAATCCCCTATGGGGAAAAGTTAAAAGAAAGGTGAAAAAGTAAAAATAAGAAAAAGTAAAGCACAAACACGAAAATAAAGTAAGAATATGTACACCGCCCTTTTCCCCTTTACAAACATCAATCACCCCAAAAAAGATAAAAAAAATGAATAAACTATACATATTTGGTATGGCCACATTCGGAACGACCTTCCCTATACATCTGTCATGTTAAATAACCTGCACGGTGAACGGCGTAAAAAAACAAAAATCACAGAATTAAAATTTTTGTTCATCCCGCAGCACATAAAATGAAATAAAAAGCAATCAAAAACTCATATAAACGTCAAAGTGGTACCAATGTAAACGTCAGTTTATCCTGCAAAAAATGCCCTTACACAGCTCTGTATACAGAAAAAAGATGACGATGCATAAATATTGTTTTACACAATAAAAATACACAATGTATTTTTTTTTAAAGTGCTTCAACATAAAAAAATTATATGAATTAGGTATCGTATCGATGTAATCGTATCGATCCACAGACTAAAACTAACTTGTCACATATACTGCACGGTGAACACTGTTAAAAATAAAATTAGAAAAACACTACTAGAATTACAGTATTTTCTTCACTCTGCCTTCCAAAAAATGGATTTAAAACCGATCAAAAAGCCTCGTCCCCCAAAGAATAATACCAATAAAAACGGCAACTCATCCCGCAAAAAACATGCCCCTACACAGCTCCATACACATAAAAATAAAAAAGTTATGGCTCTCAGACTACGGCGGTGCAAATACGTGTTTTTTTTTTTAATAAAAGTGTTTTTATTGTGTAAAAGCAGCAAAACATAAAAAAATACAAATTGGGTATCTCTGTCATCGCATCGACCTGCTGAGTAAAGCTAGGATGTCATTTATACCGCATGGTGACCGCTGTAAAAAATATAAATGAACAACACTACTAGGACTGCTATATTTTGTTCAAAACGCCTCACAAAAACCTGAAGTGATCGAAGTGATATATTCACCTTGTGGCACCAATAAACGTAAAAAACCTCCTGTAAAAAACAAGCCCATAAGCAGCTCCATATACAGAAAAATAAAAAAGTTATGGCCGTCAGAATAGGACGACATAAAAACACAACTTTTTATAAACACATTTCTATTGTGTAAAAGTAATAAAACATAAAAAACGGTAAAATTAATTTTCTTGTAATTGTACTGAACCACATAGTAAAGTTATCCTGTCATTTACACTGCACGGCGAACGCTGTAAAATTGAAACCCCAAATACAATGACGGAACTGCTTCCCCCCTCCCCTCCCATTTTCATGGCTCAATGCTAAAAAAAAAACTATGGAACACCTGCGCCCAAAATGTACAATACACCCCTAGATGAGATTCCTGAGGGGTGTTGAATCCAAGATGGGGTGACTTCTGGAAGGTTTCAACTGTTCTAGTTCTTTGGGGGCTTTGCAAATGCGACATGGCCCCACCAAAATCTGCGTTCAGAAAGCCAAATAGCGCTCCCTCCCTTGTACGCCCGGCCATGCGTCCAAACAGCAGTTTACACCCACATGTAGGGTATTGCCGAACTTGGAAGAAATTGTGTAACAAAATTTGGGGGGTTTTTTCCCCAGGATTTCTTGTAAAAATGAAACATTCTCATCTAAATTTGCACATTGTTGGGAAAAAATTATTATTTTCATTTTCACAGCCTAAAACTAAAAAATCTGTGACACACCTGTAGGGTCGATATCCTCACTGCACACCTGGATATATTCCTTAAGGGGTGTAGTTTCCAATATGGGATCTTTTTAGGGGAGTTTATTAAGTTTTAGCACCTTAGGACGTCTGCAAACCTGAAATGGCGCTTAAATAAAGTCATAATGAAAATGAGACCCCAGAGTCCAGTAGGTGCTCCTCCTCCTATTCTAGGGCTTGTGGTTGAGCCAAATAGCGCTCTAGGGCCACATGTGGGATATTTGTAAAAATGACAGAATCTGAGTAATCGATGTTGAGTTGCATTTCCATGGTCACATCTATCCAGTAAATAATGAATAAAAATTGAAAATCTGACAAAAAAAAGTTACATTTTGAATTTTCACTTCCACTTTAGTTTCTGTGAAACACCTAAAGGTGTAGCAAACTTCCTAAACACTGTTGTAAATACTTTAATGGGTCTAGTTTCTTACATGAAGTCATTTAAGGGAGTATCTAACACACAGGCTCCCTCAAAGCTATCTCAGAACTGGACTGGTCCCTAAAAAAAATGTTTGTTGCAAATTTTCTTGAAACTGTGAAAAATTACTAGTAAATTTCTAAGCCCTCTAATGTCTTAAAAAATAAAAAGACATTTAACCCCTTAACGACCCTGGGTGTATGAGTACGTCCCAGGGCCGCTAAGGGCTTTGCTCCGCGACCCCCCCCCCCCCCCCGCACAGCCGGGGGGTGTTCGGGGAAATACGCCGCTAACACCCGGCAGTAACAGCGCCGGCGGGTGGCTCCGCCCGCCCACGCTGTTTAACCCATCAGACACCGCGGCAAAGATGGCCGGGGCCTCTGAATGAATCCGATCGTCCCCGCGCACCGATCTTTACGGTCATCGGCACCGGCGCAGCTATGCTGCGCCGATCCAACGACCGGGCATGTGGTGGGGACCCCTGTAAAAGGCTCCCGTCACTTACACTGGCCGTTTGGGCCCCCCTTCCGTCCGCAGACAGGGAAATGGGGAAACCGCCATCTTTGTCCCCTAATGCATTGCCCCAGCAATGCATTAGGTTGTATTAACAATCGCCCCCCCTAGTGGGCAACACCATAGGGGGGCCCCTGGGGTCCCTTGACGTTTTTGGGGGGTGAGCTTAAACAATCTTTATCAAATACGTAAACTAAGATCCCAGGTTTTTCATATTTTCCTTAGCAGTAATGCTTTCCAAAATTTTTATATACCTTGAGTTTTTACTTGAATTGATACTGATATTTTGTTAATGTAGCTATTGCCTTTTGTGTGCACTATGCTGCATTTTTCAGAGTATATTTTAGATGTGCACAGCTTTATTACGTTTTGAAGCACCATAGGGGGACTAAATGTTACAGTAAAAAAAAAATAAAGTTTTAAAGTACAAAAAAAAAAAAGTATCAAAAGTTCAAATCACCCCCTTTCCCCATTTTACAAATAAAAATCATTACAAAATAAAAAAGTTACACATATTTGGTATCGCCCCCGTCCGAAAAAGTCCGATCTATAAAAAATAGAAAGATCATTTATCTCGTACGCTGAACACCGAAGAAGAAAAAAAATTTCAAACGCCAAAATTGCGTTTTTTGGTCATTTTACGTCACTCAAAAAATGGAATAAAAATGATCAAAAAAGTCGCAAGCATTCCAAACTGCTAGCGAAAAAGTACACTTTAGCCGCAAAAAATGCCCCCTCACTGACGTCCGTGGGTGTTAGTACAAAAAAGTTATGGTCGCACAAAATGGCGTCGTGGCCAAATTTCAAAAATAGAAAATGTTTGGGAAAATTTTTTTACGGTGCCAAAACATAACGGAAACCCTACATTTTGGTATTGCCGGGTGCGTAACAAACCCGTAGAATACAGATAACACATTATATTTATCGAAGATTGAACACCGTAAAGCAAAACCCCTGCAAACATGGCGAAAATAATATATTTTTTTCACAATTTGTCCCACTTGGAATTTTTTTGGGGGTTTCCCAGTTATTCTATAGTATAGTGAATAAAAACCATTAGAAAGTTCATCTTATCCCGCAAAATAAAAGCCCCCTCGTGTCCCATGTAGGTGGAAAAATAAAAAAGTTATGGCTCAGGAAGGCGAGGAGGGAAAAACGAACGTGTCACCAAAAAAACCCCCCCGGGTCCTTAAGGGGTTAAAAAATGATGCCCACCTACCGTAGCCATATGGATGATGCTAGTTATAATCTATTTTGAGTGGAATAACGATCTGTCTTACATGGAAAAATTTTGAAAACTTTGAAAATGGCATATTTTTCAAATTTTCATGATAATTAGAATTTTTCACAAATAAACAGGGATTGTATGGAGCAAAATTTCTTACTAACTCAAAGCACAATGGGCCACATGTATGAAAACTGTTAAGGTCTAAAACTTTTTGCCCAAGTAATCTAGGATTTTAACCTTAACATTTTTTCCTACATGGGCCCAATTGTCACGAGAAAAAAAACTCTAAATTACATAAGGAAAAAAAGGTCAAAAAGTTTTTCCCCACATAAAGTGCACATGTCAGATTAAAAAAAATGGGGGTGTTCCAAAGGCCAAAACTGGCCCGCGGCAGTAAGGGCAAAAAATTGCTACCTATGCGCCGTTTTAGTTTTTTTGCCAAATGTTGGGCACCCCTCTTATTTTCCTGGGGCCTTATGAATTCGATTAGCCCCCCGGGTTTTTCGGATGTTTCAAAGGGGTTTCCTGGTGGAACAGGGGGGGGCTTCTTCCCTGCAACTAAGATACAATATGGGACTATCCTCAATGTAACTCACCTTGAAGTGGGGGCGGCCATATTATTTCAACCCCCGCGGACAATCTTATGGTTTGTGGAAGGAAGCCCCCTTTAAATCATCCCATAACTGAGAACTGTCCGATTATTCCACTTACAGGAACACTGGATTTCTCCCCAAAATGCAACGAACATTAAACCGATGCACCCGACGTCAATCCATGGAGTGGAGGACATGATCCGCCTGGGGGACCTCAACGAGGCCGGGATCCTCCGTAATCTACTCATCAGATACAGGGAGCACCTCATATATGTGAGTCTGCAGATGCTGATACTTTCTAAGGATTTTTTGGGTTAAGAAAAGATGGAGGAATGTGAAGAACGTTAAAAAATAGGAGCCATTGCTATAGTAGATCCATTGTCAAGAAATACAACAAGGATTAGTGGGATATTTGCATCTGATCGATTAGCTTTAAACACGTAGCTAAATAAACATTCCTACCAAATACCTTTCTCTGTTGACTTCAGTTTAAAGATACAGCAGGTTATCTACCCTACTGGTTTACAGACGGTTTCCCAGGATACGAACCACCTCTGTGCTTTAGCATTTATGCCTTGGGCCTGAGAACAAAGGTGGTCTGTAACCTAGGAAACCATCTGTAAACAAGCAGGATAGATAACCTGCTGTATCTTTAAACTGAAGTAAAATCAGCAGAGAAATGCGTTTGGTAGGAATGTTTATTCACCTTCGCCTACATGTTTAAAGCTAATCAATAAGGTGAAAATATTTCAGAAGAGGATATCCTTGAGTATGTTATAGATCCAAATCACCATCCACATCAAAATCTACATCCTACCTAGTATGTATGTATGTATATGTTTGGGCAAACATTGATGTGGATATAAAAAAGCTGAAAAAATCAGATTGGAACATGTTATGACCAGAATCTCTCAGTAGTGCAGCCTTGGGCTTTGGGCCCGTAACTTTAAATGATCACATCTGAGCCTAGAAGTAAAATGTAAAAAAAAAAAAAACAACAAAACTGAACAACTATTTACATTTTTATACTATATATATACTGTGTAGTGACTTTACATGTAGGTTACTTTACTTGTCTTTTACTAATCTTGAGCTATATGAGAACTTATACTCAAATCACATCCAATGCTGTGTTTTTCTAATTTTGCACAAAACCTGTCAACTTATATCTGCTTCCTGCTGGTTTTAAAAAAACTAATATAAACCCCCCCCCAAAAAATTTACATTATAAAACTTAACATTTAATAGAAAAAAATGTCTAAAGCATGTACCCCAAAGTGCCTATCAAATGGTTACATACCCCAAATCTCAAACAAAATAACAAAAGTACAGTATATATCCAGAATATATATACAAAAAATTGTAATACCAAAGAAATAAAATCCTTAGATTACCCTACTTGGCCTGTAAAGCCCTATAAAAAGAGAATAGAGGATAACCGCCCCGAAAAGGACGGTCCTGTCAGGATATTATCCCTGTGACACATTGACCCCTATACTGATCCTCAAATGATACAATATAGTCCCATAATGCAAGGCATTCCCAATATGTTTCCAGGCGCCAATAACAATTCCTCAAAAGGTAAAGTCTCATACCATGCAAACAGTATAGCAGGAAAATGAATGATTCCAGGAAAAATGGGCAAATACATATGGGAAGTAAAATAAACATTAATGGGATAACCCAAGATAAGGTCCCCCCAAAATAGGAGCCGTAATACCCAAGATGAGACAGTTAAAAGGGTTTTAGCACAAAGGCATTTCATGCCTGGTTTGTCCTGCTTCAGCTTTCAGACTGTTCAAAAGTGTACGAGTATAATTTGTTTGAACCGCATATCATGTGACTGAGCCAGCAGGCTTGATATCACCATGCCTTTCCCCACAGTGTGCTCATTCTAGTCCAACAAAGGTCTATTTATGTAAAGAGCTGTTAGTAGCTATAATGTAACTGAGTAGTAAGCACTTATGCCCTTCCTCATAGGGGTCCAAGGTTCAAATCTCTGCAGGAACCAAACATGGATTTTTTTTTCTTCTTGCACATACCTGATTGAGTTTTTTTTCCCTTTTATTCAGCTGCACTGTTTGAGAAATGACTAAGGAGTATGGAGGACTGGAGTAGAATGACAACAACTGGGGTTGAACACTCAGCAGTGAGTGTGTGTGATTACTAAGGAGTACAGAGGACAGGAGTAGAATGACAGCACCTGGGATTGAACACTTGCTCAGCAGTGAGTGTGTGTGATTACTAAGGAGTACAGAGGACGGGAGTAGAATGACAGCACCTGGGGTTGAACACTTGCTCAGCAGTGAGTGTGTGTGATTACTAAGGAGTACAGAGGACGGGAGTAGAATGACAGCACCTGGGGTTGAACACTTGCTCAGCAGTGAGTGTGTGTGATTACTAAGGAGTACAGAGGACGGGAGTGGAATGACAGCACCTGGGGTTGAACACTCGCTCAGCAGTGAGTGTGTGTGATTACTAAGGAGTACAGAGGACAGGAGTAGAATGACAGCACCTGGGGTTGAACACTCGCTCAGCAGTGAGTGTGTGTGATTATTAAGGAGTACAGAGGACAGGAGTAGAATGACAGCACCTGGGGTTGAACACTCGCTCGTCAGGGAGTGTGTGTGATTACTAAGGAGTACAGAGGACAGGAGTAGAAAGACAGCACCCGGGGTTTGAACACTCGCTCGTCAGTGAGTGTGTGTGATTACTAAACAGGGAAGAGACTGACAGTAGCTGCCTGAGAGGAGAGGTGATGTCTGAGCATGTGCGGCCAAGACTGAGGCGCTCTCGTCACTGGTCGTATCCCCTGGAGAGGAGCTGTTATGGATCACTAAGGGAGCAGCTAAAACAAAAATGGTCCAGAATTTTTAATATTGATGATGGTGAAAATGTTTATTATTTAATTCGCAAGATTCCAATATCAATATTGCTTTGTGGTAAAACCCCTTTAAAGGTTGCAGCAAGCGCTCAGCACCGCTCCCAATGTCCACAAATTTGCCTTTATGATTCCAGAACAACTGGGCCAAGCAATATGGGAGTAGAGTGCACATTAAGGGGTTAAACCCTGGGTAAAGTCCCCCAACATGAGAGTAATCCAACACCAGAGCAGACACTTAAGAGTTAATGCAATTGCTCCTGCTACTCCCACAACAAGGGTATCAGTGCTCACCTCTGGTAAAGGTGTCTAGAAACAGAGGAAACACCTTCCCTGCTCTTCAGTGAAGCATCCAAAATAAGCTACTTGTCGTCCAGAGCGTTACTCACCCTGCTCCTGAAAGAGACGCCTTGTATAAACCCCCCCTGCTGGTTTATACACAATAGAGTCACATTATTATGACCATTTCCTGCTTTCACTGTTGGCAGAGGGTAGCTCATGAGGGTTCTTTGTGGTGCACTGGCTTAGTGGATATATAAGGCGTTGATAGGCTGTCTGCGCACACATCCTTCATTGCTGCCATGGGTAAAGGGGGCAATTGGCTTACTGTGTATAGGACCCTGGAGCAGACGGATGTCACTGCACCTCTGCTAACCCTACTGTGTATGGGGCCCTGGAGCAGACGGATGTCACTGCACCTCTGCTAACCCTACTGTGTATGGGGCCCGGAGCAGACTGATGTCACTGCACCTCTGCTACGCCTACTGTGTATGGGTCCCTGGAGCAGACGGATGTCACTGCACCTCTGCTAACCCTACTGTGTATGGAGCCCGGAGCAGATAGATGTCACTGCACCTCTGCTAACCCTACTGTGTATAGGCCCCGGAGCAGACTGATGTCACTGCACCTCTGCTAACCCTACTGTGTATAGGACCCGGAGCAGACGGATGTCACTGCACCTCTGCTAACCCTACTGTGTATGGGGCCCTGGAGCAGACGGATGTCACTGCACCTCTGCTAACCCTACTGTGTATGGGGCCCCGGAGCAGACGGATGTCACTACACCTCTGCTAACCCTACTGTGTATGGGCCCGGGAACAGACGGATGTCACTGCACCTCTGCTAACCCTACTGTGTATGGGGCCCCAGAGCAGACGGATATCACTGCACCTCTGCTAACCCTACTGTGTATGGGGCCCGGAGCAGACGGATGTCACTGCACCTCTGCTAACCCTACTGTGTATGGGGCCCCGAAGCAGACGGATGTCACTGCACCTCTGCTAACCCTACTGTGTATGGGGCCCGGAGCAGACGGATGTCACTGCACCTCTGCTAACCCTACTGTGTATGGGGCACCGGAGCAGACGGATGTCACTGCACCTCTGCTAACCCTACTGTGTATGGGGCCCTGGAACAAATGGATGTCACTGCACCTCTGCTAACCCTACTGTGTATGGGGCCCCGGAGCAGACGGATGTCACTGCACCTCTGCTAACCCTACTGTGTATGGAGCCCCGGAGCAGACGGATGTCACTGCACCTCTGCTAACCCTACTGTGTATGGGGCCCCGGAGCAGATGGATGTCACTGCACCTCTGCTAACCCTACTGTGTATGGGGCCCTGGAGCAGACGGATGTCACTGCACCTCTGCTAACCAAGCTGCATCATCAGAAAAGGCTTACATTTTCCCGGCAGTATCGGAATTGGGCATCTCTTATTGTAAAGGGTTATCTTCTCTGATGAGTCAGATTTTCTGCTTCATGGATTGGAGGGACATGGTCAGGTGTGTCAGGTAAGAAACAACATACAACAAACACCCTGCAACCATTGCTGGAAGAACACAAGCTGGTGGTGGCAGCGTTATAGTTTGTGGAATATTTTCGGGGCATTCTCTTCACCACTCATCCATGTGGAAGGCGGTCTCCTCAGATTTGACTATGAATCCCTCCTTGCAGATCCCATACACCCATACATGCTCCCTGGGGCGGATGAGATCTTCCAGCAAGACAATGCGATGTCACACTGCAAGAAATGTCCGACATTGTTTGGAAGAGCAGGACCAAGACTTCCAGATACTATCCTGGGCCCTAAATACCCAGACAACAACTGAGCATGTGTGGGGCCCCTGGATGGTGTTGTTGGCTCTATGGCCCCTCCAGCAGCTGTGGGTGCAGTCAGCATGTGTGGGGCCCCTAGATGGTGTTGTTGGCTCTATGGCCCCTCCAGCAGCTGTGGGTGTAGTCAGCATGTGGGGCCCCTGGATGGTGGTATTGGCTCTATGGCCCCTCCAGCAGCTGTGGGTGCAGTCAGCATGTGTGGGGCCGCTGGATGGTGGTGTTGGCTCTATGGCCCCTCCAGCAGCTGTGGGTGCATTCAGCATGTGTGGGGCCCCTGGATGGTGGTGTTGGCTCTATGAGCCCTCCAGCAGCTGCATGTGGGGCCCCTGGATGGTGTTGTTGGATCTATGGCTCCTCCAGCAGCTGTGGGTGCATTCAGCTTGTGGGGCCCCTGGATGGTGGTGTTGGCTCTATGGACCCTCCAGCAGCTGTGGGTGCATTCAGCATGTGTGGGGCCCCTGGATGGTGGTGTTGGCTATATGGCAACTCCAGCTGCTGTGGGTGCAGTCAGCATGTGTGGGGCCCCAGGTTGGCGGTGTTGGCTCTATGGACCCTCTAGCAGCTGTAGGTGCAGTCAGCATGTGTGGGGCCCCTGGATGGTGGTGTTGGCTCTATGGCCCCTCCAGCAGCTGTGGGTACAGTCAGCATGTGTGGGGCCCCTGGATGGTGGTGTTGGCTCTATGGCCCCTCCAGCAGCTGTGGGTGCAGTCAGCATGTGGGGCCCCTGGATGGTGATGTTGGCTCTATGGCCACTCCAGCAGCTGTGGGTGCAGTCAGCATGTGTGTGGTCCCTGGATGGTGGTGTTGGCTCTATGGCTCCTCCAGCAGCTGTGGATACAGTCAGCATGTGGGGCCCCTGGATGGTGGTGTTGGTGCTATGGTCCTTCCAGCAACTGTGGGTGCAGTCAGCATGTGGGGCCCCTGGATGGTGATGTTCGCTCTATGGACCCTCCAGCAGCTGTGGGTGTAGTCAGCATGTGTGGGGCCCTGGATGGTGGTGTTGGCTCTATGGACCCTCCAGCAGCTGTGGGATGCTCCAGATCCCTTTGACAATCGATCAGAACCTTAAGAAGTCACTCCCTGCCCTTCTAGCTGCTTTCCGGGCTGCCACACTGGTGACTCTGGATATTAGCTACTGGTCATAATAATGTGACTCCTCTGTATAGTATTATTGGAGTGTGTTAGGTTCCTAGTCCGAGCCAGCAGAATTTTGACCGCAGCTCTGGATGTGACTAGAGTATAACCCCTGATACCAAGTATTTGCACAGTTCCCAAAGTTGTGAAGTACTGTTATACAATGTTAATCCAGGCTTTCATTGACAAACTCAGCAACAGTATCTACAGATGAGTTTACAGCTCCCCAGCAGGGAGGTGTCACACGGATACGAGGCTGAGATATGAGACTCATAATTATGGCCGATCACACGTCCTCCTGTCTACATGATCTGCATTAAGAATTCATGTGCGCTGTGGCTGCCATTGTTTGAGCAGAATTAACCCTATCACTGCCCTGAATAATTTATAAGAATCGGAGACTCTGCGGTGCCACCTTGTATAACTTAAGCCGATGTGCAGCAGTATTGGGCAAACACCTCAGCGCTTCCGATCTTTGGGGGTCTCTAGGGGTCATTTTTTATGTGACCTTGATAACTTCTGACTATTGATCTAAACATTCTACAGTGTGGGCTATTTATATGGATACACCTAAATAAAATGGCAATGGTTGGTGATATCAACTTCCTGTTTGTGGCACATTAGTATACGGGAGGGGGTAAACTTTTCAAGATAGGTGTTGACCATGGCGGCCATTTTGAAGTCAGACATGTTGGATCCAACTTTATTTTTTCCAATGGGAAGAGGGTCATGTAACACATCAAACTTATTGAGAATTTCACACGAAAAACCATGGTGTGCTTGGTTTTAACGTAACTTTATTTTTTCATGAGTTATTTACAAGTTTATGACCACTTATAAAATGTGTTCAAAGTGCTGCCCATTGTGTCTATTGTCAATGCAACCCTCTTCTCCCACTCTTGACACACTGATAGCAACACCGCAGAAGAAATGCTCGCACAGGCTTCCAGTATCTGTTGTTTCAGATGCTGCCCATCTCGTATCTTCACAGCATAGACAATCGCCTTCAGATGACCCCAAAGATAAAAGTCTAAGGGGTTCAGATCGAGAGACCTTGGTGGTCATTCAACTGGCCCAAGACGACCAATCCACTTTCCAGGAAACTGTTCATGTAGGAATGCTCGGACCTGACACCCATAATGTGGTGGTCACCATCTTGCTGAAGAAACTCAGGAAACGTGCCATCTTCGGTGCATAAAGAGGGCAACACATCATCATGCAGCAATTTCAGATGTCCAGTGGCATTGAGGTTTCCATTGATGAAGAATGGCCCCACTATCTTTGTACCCCATATATCATCAATGTTTGTGTCCCAACAGTCTTGGAGGGATCTATCCACTGTGGGTTAGTGTCAGACCAATAGCGGTGGTTTTGTTTGCTAACTTCACCTTTCACATAATGTTCTGTGTAAACTGAGGGTCCTGTTCCAATTCTTGTTTGGCCCATTCTGTAAATTCAGTGCAGCGATCTGGGTCATCGTCGTTGAGATGCTGCAGCAGCTGGATTTTGTAAGGGGGCCATTTGTGAGTAGCTAATATCCGCCGAAGGGATGTTCGGCTGATGCCGCTCTCCAGTGACATGCGGCGAGTGCTACGCTGTGGGCTCTTGCTGAATGAAGCTGGGACAGCCTCTGAGGTTTCTTCATTTGTGACAGTTTTCTTGCATCCACAGTTTGGCAAATCCAACACTGAACCTGTTTCACGAAATTTGGCAAGCAGTGTGCTAACTGTAGCATGGGAGATGGGTGGTCTCGTAGGGTGTCCTGCATTGAAATCTGCTGCCATGACCCGGTACTGGGGTTCACCAGACATCAACAAAATTTTCCCTATCCGCTCCTCACGTGTTAATCTGCAACCTGTCAATGGCTGTAAACAAAGAGAAACTTGTAAATAACTCATGGAAGAATAAAGTTACATTAAAACCATTGTTTTTCTTGTGAAATTCTCCATAAGGTTGATGTGTTACATGACCCTCTCCCCATTGGAAAAAATAAAGTTGGATCCAAAATGGCCGACTTCAAAATGGCCACCATGGTCAACACCCATCTTGAAAAGTTTCCCCCCTCCCATATACTAACGTGCCACAAACAGGAAGTTGATACCACCAACCATTCCCATTTTATTTAGGTGTATCCATATAAATGGCCCACCCTGTACATTGGGGCGAAAAACATTGCATTTTTATTGCTTTTATGCTAAATAAATGTGACACATAATCTGGAAAAAATTAATTCCAAAGTATCAATTTATTTCATTTTTATAATTATATTTTTATAATCCTTTTTATTTAATTTTAATAGTATGGCCACTCACTGTTACCTATATTTTGATCTAAGCGCTACTAGTTCCCTTTTGTCCTTTTATATCCATTTTACTGGATTATATCACCATTATATATTGGAAGCTGATATCGCTAGACATCCGTCTTTGTTGGAGTTCCCCTTTCAGCTGGTCCTAGAGATTTGATTATCATCAGTACTTCTCACCCATTTCAATAAAACCTTCCCACAGTGTAACGTGGCCAATATGGGATCAGTTCATAGTAAAAAAAATCTGCATATTTTCAATTTCAACTTCTCATTTTCAAGATCTCTGCTTGCTTTGATTGAATGGAAACCTCTACTCACCTTCTTTGTCATATAGACTTATCAACATTTCTGTTGTTCAACCCATAGTTTTAGTTAGATTTTTTTTTTCTTCAGCGCAGCATTGGAAAAAAAAAAGGAAACTGACAACAAGCTGCTGTTGACGGATCTATTGTAATTATTGCCCTTTACTATCTAGGCATTATCCCATGATGTAATATTCATAAAAAGGATCAATGTTCTTTTACCTCAGTAGGCCCCCTCAAAATCTGGGCCCCATAATGGTCACTATGGCTACGGTTACATCCATGCGGTTACTGCTGTATATAGAGTTTTCATTCATTACACCCTGCCCTGCATGAGGCTTCCATTTGCCACGGCAACCGATTGTCACCCCGCAGGTCGTCACCCCGCAGCACCATTTGCCGCAGCTTCTAAGGTGTTAAGAGCAGGATCAGAGCCAGCTCCGTTCCCTGCGGTTAGTGGTGGTTGGCAGCTGTAATGAACAACCACTGCCCACCGCATAAAGAGCGAGCTCAGCATGTGAAGCCCTTCAATACATCCTTCACAGTATTTGAACTGTCAGGAACGTCCAAATGCATGGAGGAGTCAATATTGCCATTGACCGTTCCAGGAAATCAATGCAATAATGTTTTATGTGTAACTTTTTCATTGTTTTATTTGTAAAATGGCAAAAGGGAGTGTTTGGAACTTTTTGTCGGGGTGCCCTTTTTGTCAGGGGTGTAGAGCAACCGCTCCGAAAAGGCCGACCCACACATTGTAAACTTATCCTGAACAAACCCTGGTCTAGAGCAAGGAGCAAGCAGACAATTAACAACAGACGAACAGGGCACAGACAAAACAGAAAACAAATAGGTACTCGTGGTCAGAAAAGTCGAGGTCAAAGTCAGGAAAGAACGCAGTACAAAAATCGCTAAACAGGGGAATAAAAAGGATGCAAGCCAAAGTCCAGAACCAGAGAAAGACAACAAAGCAGAACTGCATAGAACAAAAGCCAAGACACAGAAGCAATCACAGGCAATGATAAAACTGGGATGGGGGAGGAAGGGATTAAATACCCCACCCCAGGCGGGGATTTGATTCAAGGACTTAACCCCCGAGTGTCTATTCCAAACCCAGGCTTAAAGGGGCAGAAACACATTACTGATACAATATTTTTTAGTTTTTAAAACTTTTTATTTTATTTTACATGTACTAGACCTCTAGGGAGCAAGATTATTTGTACACTGTTCTACAATAAATACAGTTGAAACCAGAAGTTTCCATCCACTATATAAAAAAAAGCCCCATCTGCAGGTTTTTCTCGCTCTCTGATATGAAATCAGAATAAACCTTCCCCGTTTTAGGTCAATTAGGAACCAAAATTATTTATATTTGCCAAATGCAGAATAATGAGAGAGAGAATGTTTAAGGCATTTTTATTACTCAGGCAAACCCCTTGTAACTTGATCTACCTGTTCCAGCAGTAATGCCTGGTTTTGCCGGGCTAAAGTCATAAATGTGAAGAATCATACGGTTGTGGTGCGATGCCTCAAGAGCGCCCCCGATCTCAGGCGCATTACAAAGTGCCGCAGGCTAAGCAAAATGCGCCTACTTTTGGAGTGCGAAAAACCACAACAACCCAGAAATCTCACAGACTGGGCACTGCCAATGATCCAATTGCCGTAACTTCTCAATAGATCAGACACAAACTACCACAGTGAAGTTACTTGCACTATTGATAAATTAAAACTTAACTTTTATTATTATTAAAGAATTATAAAAATGGATATAAACGTCTCCCCAGAAAAAAACAAACAAACAAACAAACAAACAAAAAAACAAACAATGCCCTAGAATTGTCACCTACCTAGCACAAAATGTTTGGGGCACTCGCCCCAAATAAGGGCGACCCCACCCGGAACCTATGCCTATATAAAACCGTTTTAATAAAATATAACACTAGGAAAAAAATTCAAAGTGTGCCAACAGATATATTATATATATATATACTATATATATAAAAATATATAATATATAAAAATATAACAAATAGGTTTTAGTGGATGAAATAGCCCAAAGACTCTATTATCTATAAAATAAACAACAATGGAGGATCTACACCACCGGCCACTTTATTAGGTACACCTGTCCAACGCTCGTTAACACTTAATTTCTGATCAGCCAATCACTGGCGGCAACTCAGTGCATTTAGCATGTAGACATGGTCAAGACAATCTCCTGCAGTTCAAACCGAGCATCAGTAAAGGGAAAGAAATGGTGATTTGAGGCCTTGAACGTGGCATGGTTGTTGGTGCCAGAAGGGCTGGTCTGGGGTATTTCAAAACTGCTGATCTCCTGGGATTTTCACGCACACCATCTCTAGGTTTACAGAGAAATGGTCCCAAAAAAGAAAAAAAATCCAGTGAGCGGCAGTCCTGTGGCGGAAAATGCCTTGTTGATGCCCGAGGTCAAAGGAGAATGGGCAGACTGTTTCGAGCTGATAAAAGGCAACAGTGACTCAAATAGCCACCCGTTACAACCAAGGTAGGCAGAAGAGCATCTCTGAATGCACAGTTTCGGCCAACTTTGAGGCAGAATGGGCTACAGCAGCAGAAGACCACACCGGGTGCCACTCCTTTCAGCTAAGAACAGGAAACTGAGGCTCCAATTTGCCCAAGCTCATCGAAAAATTTGGGCAGTAGAAGAATTGGAAAAACGTTGGCCTGGTCTGATGAGTCTCGATTTCTGCTGCGACATTCGGATGGTAGGGTCAGAATTTGGCGCAACAACATGAAACATGGATCCATCCTGCCTTGTATCAACAGTTCAGGCTGGTGGTGTGGTGTCATGGTGTGGGGAATATTTTCTTGGCACTTTTTGGGCCCCTTGGTACCAATTGAGCATGTTTCAACACCTTGGGGAATCTATGCCACGAAGAATTGGGGCTTCTAAAGGAAAAAGGGGGGTCCAACCCTTACTAGCATGGTGTACCTAATAAAGGGGCCGGGGGGGAAGTTAATTACATACACGCCCCCATACTTCTTGTCCAACCTTTTCCCCACATAATTTAAGGGTTCATCAGGGACCCAAAAAGCACAGATAACCACACATTATTACACATCCATAGATATAAATGGGAACAAAAGCAACATTCCTAAAAAATGTAGATATGGAGCACATCAAAAGTATTATTAAAATAAATATCAAAAAGTTCGTATGGTCTCACCAGGCATTTAAGGGAATTTATATAATTTATAATTTTTTAAAAAATAAAATTATTAATTATAATAATTATTAAATATAATAATAATTATAATAATAATAATATATAATTTAAATAATTTATATATTGGCACATGTTGAATATTTTTTTCCCATGTTATATTTTTTTAAACAGGTTTTTATAGGCATGGGTTTTCCGGGGGGGGGGTGGGGTCGCCCTTTTTGGGGGCGATTGCTCCACATATGTGCATAGGTGAAAATCTAGGGTTGTTAGGTTTTTTTTTTTTTTATTTTTGGGGGAGACGTTTATATCCTTTTAAAATAATTTTTTAATAATAATAAAAGTTAATTTTAAATTTATCAAAAGGAAGTAACTTCACGGGGTAGTTTTTTCCTTTGGAGTGTGTTGCTCTACATCAGGGCCCACTGATAGCCAAAAATTGTTTTGAAGCAGTGCATATAACCTCTTCTTTGGGGGTCAGTAACCGGAGAGGATGAAAAGGCAGAAGGATTCATATTTTTGCTGTAGAAATGATGGAAACCTTGACTGAACCCTGACAGATATCATTATAAGTCGATAGGGGTCCGTTAGTCGCCATTTGCATGGTTGTGTGACAGATCCGATGCACATCTGAGATGAAAAGTAGATGAGAACAGCAGCTAAGAGGTACTTAATGGCAAAAAAATGCTAAATACCCTGTTTACCCGAAAATAAGAAAAATTTCTTTATTAATTTTGTCAAAAGACGAGCTAAACTTTTTTTCGGGGGATGTTTTTTCCTTTAGAAAAAGAATTCAATTTATTGTTGACAAAAAATGACATGTTTTAATAATAACGTATGATTTCTCACAAACATCACATAAAACAGCCAAACATTGAATTGCATAAAAAAATGCACTAGGTCTTATTTTCAGGGAATGTCTTATTTTCAGGGAAACAGGGTACAGACAAATGATAAGAATATCAGATCCATCAACAGCAGCTTGTTGACAGTTTCCAGTAATTAGCAGATTGGAAATAGAATGCACGGTTACTACCCATTCTTGATGATGTATCTCATGGTGAGATCTGTATGTATAATGTGATAATAAGGTAATTCATTTTTCTTTCCTAAGACTAACTGTGGAGGCAGGGTGAGTATACGTCAGCATAGCCATTCCCCATCAAAGCTTCATGTCACCATCACACCTCACTTGCCATACTGCTTATCATCTACATCATATATCCCAGCAATTATTGCATTCACATCTGGTACCTGGACAGGTGACCGTACGGGTTCCATATTTACCATTGGCCCATGAAGAAGCACTAAGGCCAATGCATGCGAGGTGATCCTATGGTATCTTCTTGAGTCTAAAAATGATGGCACCAAACTCCAGGTATGACTTCTACAAGAACAACTCAACCAGGCAGCACAATTCATCTGCAGGAGACATCTTTGCCATGACTTTATTTAGGATTCTGGTTCTCTGTTGGTCCCAGCAGGCTTGGACTGGCCCACAGGAGAATAGGTGAAACTCCCGGTTGGCCCCTGGGCATGGTAGACCTAAAGTTGTCTTTTAACTGCATATACATCCTCAGAAGAGGCAAAAAATCAGAGAAAGAAAGACAGAAATCAACAGGAGGCATGCAGTGTCATTTACAGTAGCGTAGGGTGGGCCCCTAAAATAATCTCCACCGGTGAGCCCAGAAACAGCTCAACCGCTGGGCCCCTAGAATCAACTCCACCTGTGGGCCCTGGGCACCCCAGTCCGACACTGGTTCCCAGGACTTAGGTGTGCTAAGCTGGTCCAGTACTTTGATTGTCTGGGTGAAATCCGGCAGGAACAACACCAAATATAGTAGGAATAATATTGAGGGTAACATCAAGGAAGGTTAGTATGTTGAGGCTAAAATTTCAGAGAATACTCACAGAATTTTTGTTTTTCCCATAAAACATAACTTTGGGATAAATACAAGTAGAGTAATTTAGGGAGTGTCCAGGGTTATATTTTTGGGGTCGCTCTTATCGGGGCAGTTACCCTACCAAGGGAAAGGTCTGAAAGAAAGTAGGGTGAAAGAGGAGAAGAAAGTGTAACTATTTGGGTTACAGATTGCCCTATTGATGTGAAGAGACCCCCTGAGCATTTATATATATAACTGGACAACCAGAAAGAAATGGACTATAAGTAGGTAAAAAAAATCGTTATTTGAAAAATGGTTGTTGTCTACTAGTAATAATAAATTTTAGAAGTTAGTGTATTAAAAGTTATACCAGCAAAGTCTTGAAATGATGGAAAGCTCACCTGGTATGTTGTATGTCAGTGTATCTCTCCTTTAGTGCACAGACAGCTCCAGGACTCAACGACTAAGAGTGAGACACACCCGAAACGCGTCTGCCTAAGGGTATGTTCACACGGCTTATTTTGGAGCGCATTTTGCCACATATTTTGCGGCGTACTGCGCTTAATACGCAGGAAAATGTGCCCCATAATTACGGTAATCCATAGCTCTCATAGAGAACTATGGATTACGCCTCGTCCCCCCGCGTGTACAGTACATCGTATTGTACGCTCGGACAGATAAGTGACGTGTCAATTATTCGCGGCGAATACGCACCGCGAGTAATGACTGTCAATGGGGCCGGCGGGCTGCGGCCCCCACGTGCTTTGGGAATATGCGCTGATCAGCACAACTCCCAAAGCACCCGGAATTACTCGTACTGTACGCGCTGAAATTACGCCATGTGAACATAGCCTAAAGCTCCACAGTCTAAAGAACCATGTTTTGACAATGTAAAAAAAAGGAATGGAAATAACTTTTTAAATCATCTACATTTGGTGCTGGATCCACTTTTCTTTTGTACTAAAAGTTATGATTTATGGGGGAAAAAAATATTGTGGGTATTCTTTCACGTTTGTCCCAGAATCTGATATTGCTGTGGCTATGAGTAACTAAAACTTTGGAGAGTAATGAAATGGTCTAATAGTCAAAATGAAGGTTAAAGAGGTTGTCTCATCTCAAAGTTTCATAGGATGCATGAATGAAATAACGCTGCTTTGTTCTGTCACTTCCTGGTCAAGCTGTCTGTGATTAGCATATGACCTCTGTGTATTCAGACTTCTGCTAATTAGATAAATCTCATGCTGTCAGGGCCAGGGAAGCTTCTGAGTTAAACTAAACAGTAGTAATTACGGTCTTTTGTCTGAAAGATCAGATAACAAACAAGCTCTCACTGTTTAAGTTTGTGTGATATGTCACCCCCCTGTTATCAGATAGAACAAACAAAAAGCGGGGGGAGAAGTAAACAGGTTGGCCCCCTTGGGGGGAACCAGAGAGAGCACAGGGGGGTTTATAAAATCACCTTGCTTTAACAAAAAAAAAAAAAACAAGAATATTTTGGGAAAAACCCATCTTTAATTTTTTTAGTGACCCCTACATGGGGGAAAGCTAATTTTTGTAGCGAGACAACCCCTTTAAGTAGGATCGAGTATGAGGAACCATGAAGTGAATGGGCCCAGACAGACTTCTCGCCTGCATGTGAGTCACCATGACCATCATGTCGCCTGCTGCATATTCCATATAAACATCTCATGTGCATGTTATAATATCCTATTTTATGTCACTTTAAAACAGTAATGTTTTTTGCATGTTGGTGTCCATTTTTAAAAATTATGCTGTTTGTTACTTTAAGTCTTAAACGGGACATACTTAGAAACTATAGGACTTCAGAGCAAAACTGCCATTGAAAACCGCATTGAGTATATCGTGTGGATTAAGGTTGTTTTTTCCGGCGGCTTTACAGTCAAAAAATGAGTCTCATTCATCTCTATGGGGTTTTGGCCGTGGATCTCTAAACCCAAGTGGGGAGCCATTATAGGAGTCATATCTCGTTCCCTGGGGGACAGGGCCGCCCCCCTCCAAAAGGGTAGTTCACCCCTTTAAAAAGAGCCCAATAGCGACCAATAGAGCACATACCAACAAACAGGCTCATAGAACCAAAATCAGAACCCCCTAGTAAAACCAAACGGAGCCCATAGCAACCAATCAGAGCTCACTTTTCATTTTCCAAAACAGTAAAGAAATTAAAAGCTGAAAATTGATTGGGTTTCATTGGGGAACAAAACCCGTCCCCCTTAATGCTAAAATATTTTTTGATAAACGAGGGCCCCGTTTATGTTCCAAAAAGGCCCAAAATATCCAAATTGGAAGAGGTTTTTCCCTACAGAGTCTATAAGGGGGCCCCTCGTGGCCCGCCGTGGTATCCAGCGGGTAAATTTTGGGGAGTGTTCCCAAAATATTTCACCAATGGGACCCCAAGAGGTGTAACACTGTCCCCCCGTTGCCCCCAAGAACAATCAGAGCCAGCTTTCATTTCCATACTGCTCTGGAAAAAAAGAAAGATGAGCTCGACGGTCGCTATGGGGCCCGAATTTGGGCCCCCCTAGGGCTCGATGGTTGCTATGGGCCAGATTGGTTGCTATGGGCCCCGTGAACACTTCAATAACCTATTTCCCACTTTATCACGATAACCTTTTTCCTCTCATTTCCAAATCAACCTCACTACCTGTAAACTTGACCCCCACCACCTCCTATCCCAACCTCAGCACCGTTATTTTTCCCAGCTCTCCCCACTTTTCAATCTTCCTTAAAACCCCCTTGGGATCTTTCCCTTTCCCCTCTTTTAAACACGCGACCATCCAGCTATCCTTAAGAAACCATCTCTTGACCCCTCCTCCGGGCCAACTATCCCCCCATTTTTCCACGCCCCTTTTGAACCAAACTCCTGAGCACACGTCTATCTTCATTCCCTCCCACCTCTCCTCCAACTCTCCCCTTGCCCCCTCCAATCAGGCTTCCAACCCAACCACTCCACTGAAAACCCCAAACCCAAAATCCCAAGCCTAGTAACTGCAAAGCCTCACGCCACAAGTCCGCCCTTCTCCTCCTGACCGTCCTCCGCCTTTGACACGGTCGACCACTCCATCCGGGTTTTACAAACCCTCCCCCCCCTGGGCATCACGGACCTGGCCCCTCCTGATCTCCTCGTACCTCTCGAAGGGACTTTTAAAGGTTCTCACTCCTCACCACCCCCTCCCCCCCCCGCCTCTGTTGGTGTCCCTCAGGGGTCTGCCCTGGCCCACTCCTCTTTCTATCTACCTCTTGGTCGGGGTTTCAGCTCATAGCCCCCGCATGCTTTTAACTACCCCCCTGTACGCGGACGGCACCCAGCTTTTTACCCTGGCCCCTGATATTAACTGTTTTCTCTCCCGGATCCCAAAATGCCTATCATCCTTTCCCCCTTTTCTTCCCTCCGCGCTTAAAAAATAAATGTAATAAAAAAGAATTCTCATCTTTCCACCACCACTCTACCCCCGCCCCCGATCCTCTACACTGTTAATGGCCCGCACCCCCTCCCCAGCTCCACAAGTCCGCGCCCCGGGGTAACCCTTTTACTCCTCTTTTCCTTCAAACCGACTCCAAGCCCTCACCTCTGTGCCGCCTCCCCTGAAAAATATTTTACGCACCGCCCATTCCCAACTCTGACACTAAATAAAACGCTAGTCCCCCGCCCCTCATCTTCCCGCCTTTACACTGCAACATCCTTTTCTGGGCCTCCCAGCTACACCCCGCTCCCCCCCCAACCCTCCCCAACTCTGCGCCTGTCTGATTCACCTCTCTCCTCGCTACTCCCTGCCGCTCCCCTCTGCCAAAACCTTCACTGGGTGCCCATTGCCCAACGAATTCAGTTCAAATTACTAACCCGGCCTACAAGGCTCCCATAAAAACCCCTCCCCCCATACACTCTGCCCCAATTTCCAGATACCTCCCCTCAGAATTCCCCCTCCTCACAGGACCTTCTCCTCTTCTCCCTTCTCATCAGCTCCTTTACATAACCGTCTCCAGACTTCTCCTGTGCTTCACCCACACTCTGGAACTCCTTATCCCAAAACATCAGACTCTCCCCAACTTTCACCAGGGTTTAAAAGCAACCTGAAAACCCAATCTCTTCAGGATAGCCTACAACCCACACTAACCCCACCAAACCCCTACACCGGCCCGCAAGCATGTCCGCCCCACACCTTCTGTCTCTCCCCTCCTCCCTTGTAGATTGTAAGCCCTCGCGGGCAGGGTCCTCTTTCCTCTCTGTTTCAGTTACTAGTCATTTTTGTCACCATTGTAATTGTTCCACATTTGTTATGTATGTAATTCCCCTTAAATGTACAGCACCCTGAAATTAATGGCGCTCTAAAAAAAATAATAAAATAATAATAAAAAGGGTCTGAATTTGGTCGCTATTAGCTCTGGGTTGGGTTTCTAAATTAGCTCTGATTGGTTGTTATGAGGTCTGATTGGTCACTATGAGCTCTGATTGGTCGCTATGAGCTCTGATTGGTTGCTATAGGCTCTGATTGGTTGCTATGGGCTCTGATTGGTTGCTATGAGCTCTGATTGGTTGTTATGAGGTCTGATTGGCTGTAATGAGCTCTGATTGGTTGCTATGGGCTCTGGTTGGTTGCTATGGGCTCTGGTTGGTTGCTATGGGCTCTGATTGGTTGCTATAAGTTCTGATTGGTTGCTATAGGCTCTGGTTAGTTGCTATGGGCTATGATTGGTTGCTATGAGCTCTGATTCGTCGTTATGGGCTGTGATTGGTTGCTATGGGCTCTGATTGGTTGCTATGAGCTCTGATTGGTTGGTATGAGGTCTGCGTGGCTGTAATGAGCTCTGATTGGTTGCTATGGGCTCTGATTGTTTGCTATTAGTTCGGATTGGTTGCTATGGGCTCTGGTTTGTTGCTATGGGCTCTGATTGGTTGCTATGAGCTCTGATTCGTCGTTATGGGCTCTGATTGGTTGCTATGGGCTCTGGTTGCTATGAGTTCTGATGGGTCGCAATGAGCTTTGATTGGTCGCTATGAGCTCTGATTGGTTATGAGTTCTGATTGGTTATGAGTTCTGATTGGTTGCTATGGAGAACAGAAACAGTCTTATATCTAGACAGTTTTGATAAATAAGGTCTATAATTTTTATGTCCGAATAGTTGTAATGTATCACGTTCCTCCTTCTTCTTACAGACATACACTGGATCCATTTTAGTTGCAGTGAACCCCTACCAGCTGCTCTCCATCTACTCGCCAGAGCACATCCGCCAGTATACCAACAAGAAGATCGGAGAAATGCCCCCCCACATCTTTGCCATAGCCGACAACTGCTACTTCAACATGCAGCGAAACAGTAAGGACCAGTGTTGTATCATTAGGTGAGAAAGCCCCCTCCAAAGACTTGTTGCTGCATTATGTAGAGCCGAGGTTGTCTCATTGACTTGTGATCTGTTACAGCGGGGAATCCGGCGCCGGTAAAACCGAGAGCACCAAACTGATCCTGCAGTTCCTGGCGGCCATCAGCGGTCAGCACTCGTGGATAGAGCAACAGGTCCTGGAAGCCAACCCCATTCTGGAGGGTCAGTCGGAAATAACCCAACAGCCTCATGCACCAGTTATCACGCACAAAATTCTGCAGCTTTCTAATGTTTACTAATATGATTGCACCAGAAAAGTGTCATTAAAGGGGTCGTCTCACTACAAGGATTGCTGCTTTTTATGTTAAAGATCTTGCGAAAACAAGTCACTTTTCAATATATGTCCATTAACAGTGTCCTACCTATTCAGAGCTATCCCCTCTTGTATGGGCTGCATCAGCTCCTCAGGTCGCTATAGCTACAGACCTGTTTGATCTCTTTTGATAGGCTGCCAGCACTGGTTGCTATAGCTACAGACCTGTTTGATCTATCCTGATAGGCTGCCAGCACTGGTTGCAATAGCTACAGACCTGTTTGATCTATCCTGATAGGCTGCCAGCACTGGTTTTGCTATAGCTACGACCTGGACTTCTCTGTAGCTTATAGAAGCAAGTAAACACGTCCCTGAATTCAAAGTGAAACCAAGAAAATAGAACTGAGGTATGATGAATCAATGTAATGAGACAACCCCTTTAAGTGGCAGAATTTTGGCACCGCATGTTGCAGTGTGCTCCAGACACATTTGTTATGGGCTTAAAGGGGTTGTCCCACTTTAGACAATCATGGCATATAGCGCTAGGATACGACATCAATGTCTGATAGGTGCGGGTCCCAAAGGTAAGAAGCGAGCCTATCTTCTAAACGAGCCCAGCAAGCTCTCCATTCTGGACAGAGAAGTGGTCAGGACTCTCCCATAGACATGAATAGGAATTCAGAGGGTAGCCGAGCGGCGATGCTCGGCTGTAATCGGAACTCTCATTCATGTCAATGGGAGAGTCTTGACCACATCGCCATTCGGATCAAAGAGGTTTTGGAGTCACTTATGACTCTCTGGGACCTGCACCTATCAGACATTAATGCCATATCCTACCTATATGCCATCACTGTCTGTAGTGAGACAACCCCTTTAACAATGGCTCTGTCCACTGCTTGACAGATAGGCGTGGCTTGCTGAAAAATAGGTGTGGCCTCTCGGGAAAGTGGCTGTGTCAAAATTCTGGTGTAGAATGTAAGCAAAAAAAAAGAAAAAACTGGTCTAAGAGTTAGGCTATGTTCACACGGCTTAACTGTGGGATGTAATTACGCCCCGCAATTACACCGTGTGGGCGGGGCAGGATCGGGGGAGGGAGCGGGGGCCCGGCACCTTCGCCGGCCCAAGACATTCATTTACCCGCGGCGCGTATACGCCGCTGGTAATTCCCATGTCAATTATTTCCCCCCTCGGCGTATTGATTACCGTAATGAATGGGCCGTTTTCAGCCCGTAATTTGCGCACTCCGGCGCGTAATTACGGACCGAAATACGGCCCATTTTAAGCCGTGTGAACATGGCATTAGAGTATTCTAATTCTATACCGATTTATCAAGCAGGAGCCACTGTGAAGAACCTAAGGGCTTGTCCCCACGGCAAGGGTTTTTTTTTGGGCGGTTTTTACGAGGTTTTGAAACAGCTCAAACCGTCTGTCAAAAACTTTTAAAGGCCCCGATGGAAAAACCCGTGCAGCAGTTCCCACTGCCGGAATTTTTCCCCGGGGGTTTTTTTAGGGGCCCCCGGCGGTGCAAAAAACATTGAACATGTTCATTCTTCCACCTGGTTTTCGGGCGGACAATGAACATCTCAATACAAGAGGGGAGGGATTGACCCACAAACCGTGGAGAAAAGCCGCCCCCCTGCGGCCGTGTGCACGACCACAAAAACAGAGCAAATACTATTAGTAATAGTATTTGCTCTCTGCCGTGGGGACAAGCCCTAATGCTGTTTTTAGACTACCTATGTAAGTTAACGCTGTCCCAAATTCTCCCCCTTTGGGTCTGTGTCCAAATCCCTTTGTCCAAATTTTCTTACTTTATGAAAAGAAAAAATTTAAATTATAAAGAGGACCGTGACCTTCCGGGCCGTCTGTTTTATAAATCTTTGCACCCCCATGGAGCCTCCTCTCTTGTTTGCTGTTCCATTTACCCCTAGGGCAATTTTTTTAGCAAACTGTCAGCTGGGTGTTTTCAGATTGGGGGGAAAATTCTGCACAGTCTGTCCAATCAATGCTTCCAGTCAGTAGTTTTAGGGGAAAACCCCCGTGATAAGGGAATGGTCAAACCCCCCTGACAATTCAGTCATACATTTCCAGGGGGAATAACAGAGGAACAGCACAGCAAGAAAATTAAGGAAAAAGGGTCCAGGGTGTTCTAACACGGGAAAAAAAGGATTTAATAAAACAGACAGGTAAGGAGAGGTCATGGGTCTTTATTAAATCTTTTTGGGGAAGGTTCACACAACGTCATTCACTTGTCTGAAATTCCACATGTGCAAGCGCAGAATTACGAACAGGAAGCAATGCCTCCTGTACTTAGTATTGTCAGCGCATAAAACGCCGAAAATATTCGTGCAGAGACAACGTTGTCTGAAGGATGACACTAATTTTTTAATTAAAATCAATTGGAAACATTTTACTTCTGTTTTTGATGCTTTTTTGGGGGAGAATTACACGCATAATCCGCCCCCAAAAAAGCATCAAAATCTGTTTTGTGTTGACATATTCTTACAAAGCTTGTGATAAGACAGCTCCATTAGGGCCTGTTTACACAATGGATTTTTCTATATCTATTTCATATACATGCCGGAATACAAGCAGATTTTGATTGTGTGCATTGGAGTCCACCAGAGATTCCAATGTGGATCGGCCCCACAGGTTCCGAACTGAAAAACGTACACGTAGGGTATGCTCACACGGCTTATTCTGGGACGGATTGGAGCCGTACTGCGCGCCAGATTTTCGCTTCAGTACTGCTCCTATCCGTTCCAGTAACTACGGTACGGTTCTATGAGAACTGTGGATTCTGTCGCTCCTCCCCGCTCGGCGAATCCGCCGCGGGGGGAGAAAGTGACATACACATTATTTATGGTGCGTACGCGCCGTAAATAATGCATTGTCTATGGGGCCGGCGAGCAGCTCCCCCGCCGCGCCCCCGGCCCGCAGCCGGCCCCGCCCCTTATTCAAGCCGTATTGCGGGCGGGATCCGGCCCGCAATTACTGCTTGAATAAGCCGTGTGAACACGGCCTTAGGGTATGCTCACACAGCGTGTTGGATCCATGTTTGGATCTGTTTTGGATCCGAAAAACGCATTCAAAAGCACTGCATCAATGGTATCCAAAATACATCCAACACGCATCTATGCGTGTTTGGATGCGTTTTTGCTGCAGCAGTCACACATTCTATAGTTTTAAATAGGATTCCTGCTGCATCTTTCAGACCGAGAATTGACAGGACAATTCTTAGAACGGATCCGAAAGACAGATCAGAAAGACACATGTAAACACGTATCGTCTGAACACCGATACATGTTTTACATTGAAAGCAATATAAATCACACTGCACATTGTTTGATGCGTGTTTGGGTCCGTTTAGGGTCTGAAACACGGATCCAAACACG
The DNA here is from genome assembly GCA_025379985.1 of Phyllomedusa bahiana. NCBI lineage: Eukaryota > Metazoa > Chordata > Amphibia > Anura > Hylidae > Phyllomedusa > Phyllomedusa bahiana. The sequence continues at coordinate 21,821 of JAODAL010030164.1, read as the reverse complement.
CATCTAAAAACATCAAAAAACCTATCCAACACACCGTGTGAACATACCCTTAGGGCACGTTCTCACGGTACAGGAAAAATACCGGTCGGTTTGCCGGCCGGTATTTGTCCTGTTTTGTGTCCGTCCCCGCGATGAGCGGAGTAAAGCCCTCCCCCCCTTCACATTGGCTAGCACAGATTCCGACCGGAAACGGACGGAAGATTGTGCCTGCACAATCTCCTGCGGCCGGAAAAACCGCCGGTCTGAAAAACCCGTGCCGTGGGGACATGCCCTTAGGGTATGTTTACATGGCTTATTTTGATGCTGGTTTCGGAGCAGTTTTCTGATCATTTCCGCTCCTAAAACAGCATCAAAAAAGCCTCCAAAACGCCCCCAGGTCATTTTCATTGATTCCTATGTAAAGCGACGCTGTAGTTCACACACAGCGAGGTTTTTGCGCGCATTTTAGGCGCTTCTTTGGAAGCTGTTTTGGGCGCGTTTTGAATGCATTTTTGGAGCGTTTTTCACCGTGGCTTTTGCCTTGACTATTAATTTGTAAGGGTGAAAACAGTATTGATAACCTCGCCCAAAAATGTTGCGAGAAAGGCATCTAAAACCTCTTCTGAAGAAGCGCGTTTCAGGCGAGGTTTTGCTGCTGAAAAAATCAGTGTCTAAAGAGCGGCCAAATAAGCCGTGTGAACATACCCTTAGGTTTCTGTTCAAATGGCTTATTTGGAGGCTTATTTTTCCGCGCCCAAATCAGTTTCAAGTACTCGTCTGAAAACCGCTTCATATCTTGCAGTGTTTGGACGAGTTTTTGATGAGATTTTGAGTTGTGCGTTTTTTGGCGCGTTTTTTGACGCAGTTTTTATTTTGACATTCAGATTTTGTGCCAGTGTGCAAGGGCCACTATCAGCACTTTAAGCAGCACTATCACTGCTGCCTTTTCAGCCCATTGTGACTGGTTTTTGTTCCCCTGATGAACCCTGGCACATCAGGCAGGGGGAAACGCGTCGGGAAATATGAAGAAATAGAACATCAGATTAAGGTCGTATATAACCATTGTTATGCATGGTGTGTTCTATCTTATTTTGGTTATTGGATCTGATGTATATTCTGTGGGTTGTCTGTGAGTATTTGGTGATAGAGGACGGTTTTTTGAGATTTGATTTGTTAATGTGTACCCCTGGGACACATACTCCTGTATGTTCATCGATCTAGAGTATTGGAGTTCATCGGAACCTATGAAGGGATTGAGCAGGGTGAGCCTATAGAGGTGGGGCCGACCCTTTCGGGACGACTACTCCTGCCTGACATTGTCTAGTGCAGGGTTTAGTATAGGGTGCATAAGGGACAGCCTCAACTACTGTCCTCATTTGTATATTATTAGCAGTGATTTGCTGCCTAAAATGGTTTTATTTGTATCTTTTTAAAGGAATCGATTAAAAGTTACATTTTAGATTTAGAGTTTGAGTTTAGTTTGCAGTGACTCCCTTGTTGTCCAAACTCTGGCCATTCAACTTTGAGTGTTCAGTGACGTGCCAGTGTGCAACACTTTGGGCGACATTTCAATGCCAATTTTCCTGCGCTTTATAATAGTATAGAATGCGCCTGATTTATAAACCTGTTCTACAGCAGGACGTAAATCAGGCGCATTCTAGCGCTAGTGCAATACTTCTGGCTCAGGTAAACCACTTTTATAATGCTCTACCTGTTCCAGTAGTAATGCACCTGAATTTGCCGTACTGAAGCTATAAATCTATAGCTTCGTACGGTTCTAGGGCGCCCGCCTCCCGCACGCCCCCAAAAACAGGTGCATTACAAAGTGCCACTCACACTCTGTAATGGGCCTGATAATGGTGTGTGGGCCATTCAAAAATGTATGAACGGGGCTGCGCTGGATATCGGGCTGAAAAAACGCCAGGTATCTGGCGCAGCCCCGTTCATACATGTCGCCGTACATGTGAGACGTTTTGGCCGCTGTTTTGAAACTTTCCATTGTTTCCTATGGGCATTTTACTTGCCAAAAATAAGAATTGAGGTCACTTATTTTTCACATAAATAGGTGAGTAAAAAACCCCGCGTTGTATAAACAATGACACGCTTTTACACAGGCATCAATGGAAATGAAATGGAGATTTTTGGGGGTATAGAATCCATGCCAAAACCGCAATAAAAATAGTGTTAAAATTGGTTGTGTGAACATACCGCCAATCGCATATCACAAATTTTTGTTTTGTGTTACGATTCAAAAATTCTTACAGGAAAACTCAAGCCAAGCAAGCTAAGGCCATGTTCACACGGCTTAAAATGGGCCGTATTTCGTTCCGTAATTACGCGCCGGAGTGCGCAAATTACGGGCTGAAAACGGCCCATTCATTACGGTAATCCACAGTTCTCATAGAGAACTATGGATTACGTCTCCTCTCTCCGCCCGGCGAAGCCGCCGGGCGGAGATATAATTGACATGTCACTTTCTAGCGGCGTATACGCGCCACTAGCAGTGATGGTCTATGGGCCGGTGAAGTGCCGGCCCCCCGCTCCCGCCCCCGTCCACACGGCGTAATTGCGGGGCGAAATTACGCCCCGCAGTTAAGCCGTGTGAACCTAGCCTTAGGTGGGGATTCCTAATAAATATAATGGGACGGGGCTTCCGCACAGAATACATGCAGGTTTCATTACAAAATGCATACGGATTCTGCACAAAAATCTCCATTAAAGGGTTTGTCTCACTACATCGATTCATCTTACCTCAGTCCTGTTTTCTTGGTTTCATTTTGAATTCAGGGGCGTGTTTACTGGCTTCCACTAGGCTGCAGTAGAAGCCAGGTCTGTAGCTATAGCAACCAGTGCTGGCAGCCTATCAGGAGAGATCAAACAGGTCTGTAGCTATAGCAACTAGCGCTGGCAGACTATCATGAGAGAATGAACAGGTCTGTAGCTATAGCAACCAGTGCTGGCAGACTGTCGTGAGAGATTGAACAGGTCTGTAGCTATAGCGACCAGCGCTGGCAGCCTATCATAAGAGATTGAACAGGTCTGTAGCTAAAGTAACCAGTGCTGGCAGCCTATCATGAGAGATTGAACAGGTCTGTAGCTATAGCAACCAGTGCTGGCAGCCTATCATGAGAGAACGAACAGGTCTGTAGCTATAGAGACCTGAGGAGCTGATGCAGCCTATACAAGAGGGGATATCTAGGAATAGGTAGGACACTGCTAATGGACACATATTGCAAAGTGACTTGTTTTGCAAGATCTTGAACATAAAAAGCAGCAATCCCTGTAATGAGACAACCCCTTTAATTTTTGCTGTGTGTACAATGCCTAAGGCTAAATTTACGTGTGACGGATCTGGAGTGCGGACCTAAACACAGAAAATCTGCAGCACTTCAGGCCTTGTTCACACAGTGGATTTTTACAAGCATTTCAGTACGGAATTCCACCTTTTAACCACGTCTCATTGTTTGCAATGGGAATCCATGCAGTAGTTTTTACCCGTGAGCGACAGAAAAAAGAAACTGCGATTGGTAATCAGGAGGCGGATTTGCTTTACTGAAGGAGGCTCATCCGCGTCCAAAGCTGCAAAAAAAATTCCGAAAAAAAAGTCTAAATTCGGGGGAGATAAGTGGTGAGAATTTCAGACGCAGATCTGCAGGTAATCAGGATTGTTCCCATTCATTAACTAGAAGCAGAGATCCTAAAAATTGCTAAACTGATCCTCAAAGTACAGAGGCAAATTGAAGAACTTTTCTTGATAAAATTATTTAGCTGTATTTGCATCAATTTAAAAATTGTTCTAGATAATGGGTGTGGTTGTAAGGCAGCGGAGTTATACTGATATATACTGACATGTAATCAAATGTATGGTTGTATTTCACTATTCTATTGTATGTGGTACTTAGTGTACATCCTGATGTTGGCAGTGTTATTGATGCCATTTCAGCATTTGGCAATGCCAAGACAATTCGCAATGATAATTCCAGCCGCTTTGGGAAATACATTGATATACATTTCAATAAGAAAGGAGCCATTGACGGCGCCAAGATCGAGCAGTATCTCCTGGAGAAGTCTCGTGTCTGCAGACAGGTAAGGAAGCATTAGTACAGGATAAATAATGTATGTACACAGTGACTGCACCAGCAGAATAGTGAGTGCAGCTCTGGAGGATAATACAGGATGTACCTCAGGATCAGTACAGGATAAGTAATGTATGTACACAGTGACTGCACCAGCAGAATAGTGAGCGCAGCTCTGGAGTATAATACAGGAGGTAACTCAGGATCAGTACAGGATAAGTAATGTATGTACAGTGACTGCACCAGCAGAATAGTGAGTGCAGCTCTGGAGGATAATACAGGATGTAACTCAGGATTAGTACAGGATAAGTAATGTATGTACACAGTGACTGCACCAGCAGAATAGTGAGTGCAGCTCTGGAGGATAATACAGGATGTAACTCAGGATCAGTACAGGATAAGTAATGTATGTACACAGTGACTGAACCAGCAGAATAGTGAGTGCAGCTCTGGAGTATAATACAGGATGTAACTCAGGATCAGTACAGGATAAGTAATGCATGGACAGTGACTGCACCAGCAGAATAGTGAGCGCAGCTCTGGAGTATAATACAGGATGTAACTCAGGATCAGTACAGCATAAGTAATGTATGTACACAGGGACTGCACCAGCAGAATAGTGAGTGCAGCTCTGGAGGATAATACAGGATGTAACTCAGGATCAGTACAGCATAAGTAATGTATGTACACAGTGACTGCACCAGCAGAATAGTGAGTGCAGCTCTGGAGTATAATACAGGATGTAACTCAGGATCAGTACAGGATAAGTAATGTATGTACACAGTGACTGCACCAGCAGAATAGTGAGTGCAGCTCTGGAGGATAATACAGGATGTAACTCAGGATCAGTACAGGATAAGTAATGTATGTACAGTGACTGCACCAGCAGAATAGTGAGTGCAGCTCTGGAGGATAATACAGGATGTAACTCAGGATCAGTACAGGATAAGTGATGTATGTACACAGTGACTGCACCAGCAGAATAGTGAGTGCAGCTCTGGAGTATAATCCAGGATGTAACTCAGGAGCAGTACAGGATAAGTATGTATGTACACAGTGACTGCACCAGCAGAATAGTGAGCGCAGCTCTGGAGGATAATACAGGATGTAACTCAGGATAAGTACAGGATAAGTAATGTATGTACACAGTGACTGCACCAGCAGAATAGTGAGCGCAGCTCTGGAGGATAATACAGGATGTAACTCAGGATCAGTACAGGATAAGTAATGTATGTACACAGTGACTGCACCAGCAGAATAGTGAGTGTAGCTCTGGAGGATAATACAGGATGTAACTCAGGATCAGTACAGGATAAGTAATGTATTTAAACAGTGACTGCACCAGCAGAATAGTGAGTGCAGCTCTGGAGTATAATACAGGATGTAACTCAGGATCAGCACAGGATAAGTAATGTACCGTGTTTCCCCGAAAGTAAGACAGCGTCTTACATTCTTTTTACCCCCAAAAGTCCCACTATGTCTTACTTTCGGGGTATGTCTTATATTGGCAGGTATATGGCCCCATACGCAGGTAATAGGCAGGTATATGTCCCCCATAAGCAGATTATAGGCAGGTATATGGCCCCATAGGCAGGTATATGGCCCCATAGGCAGGTATAGGGCCGGCTGTAGGCAGGGTATAGGGCCGGCTGTAGGCAGGGATAGGCAGCTGCAGGCAGGTATAGGGCCGGCTGTAGGCAAGTATAGGCAGCTGTAGGCAAGTATAGGGCAGGTATAAGGCAGGTATAGGCAGGCTGTAGGCAATAATATCAAAATAAAAAAACAAACAATCACTTACCTGGATCCCCGCTGCTCCGTCTCCCGCGCTCTCCGCTCTGCTCTATCTTCTTGCCGGCACAGGCGGATGACATCATCAGGCCGCGCACGCAGCGTGATGACGGGAGCTCCGGACAGCCGCAAGTCTGCGGTCGCCCGGAGGCCACTGCGGAGCACGGAGCGCTCGCTCTGTGCCCCGCAGTGGTATCCCTTCACTTATATGTGCTCCGGAGGAGTCGAATATAAGTGAAGGAATCGCGGACAGTGCCCGGGCCAGCGCAGCGCCCAGACACTGTGCGCTGTACTCGGCATTCAGCTATATGCGCTCCCTGAGGAGCCGCATATAGCTGAAGCGTCCCTGTTGGCGCCCGGGCCATCGCAGCGCCCGAGCGCAGACAACGTACAGTTTACTACGTCTTACTTTCGGGGTACGTCTTACATTAGTCGACCTCCGTAAACTCCCCGCTACGTCTTACTATTGGGGAAACAGGGTATGTACACAGTGACTGCACCAGCAGAATAGTGAGTGCAGCTCTGGAGTATAATCCAGGATGTAACTCAGGATCAGTACAGGATAAGTAATGTATGTACAGTGACTGCACCAGCAGAATAGTGAGTGCAGCTCTGGAGGATAATACAGGATGTAACTCAGGATCAGTACAGGATAAGTAATGTATGTACACAGTGACTGCACCAGCAGAATAGTGAGTGCAGCTCTGGAGGATAATACAGGATGTAACTCAGGATCAGTACAGGATAAGTAATGTATGTACACAGTGACTGCACCAGCAGAATAGTGAGTGCAGCTCTGGAGGATAATACAGGATGTAACTCAGGATCAGTACAGGATAAGTAATGTATGTACACAGTGACTGCACCAGCAGAATAGTGAGTGCAGCTCTGGAGGATAATACAAAAGGCAATGCAGGATTAGTAAAGGATGTTTGTGTTTTCTTCCCTTCAGGCTCAAGATGAGCGTAACTATCATGTGTTTTACTGTATGCTGAAAGGGATGCTGCCAGATCAGAAAAAGAAACTGGGACTTGGCAAAGCAACAGACTACAACTACCTCTGTATGGTGAGCGGACACCTGAACTGTTTCTAAGTGTTGCTTATGGTATAACTTAAAGCCTCAGGGCCTTAATACAAAGTCTGTGCCAGTGCCACTTCCAACCGTTTGTCACGCATAACACTGGTATCTTCTTCTGTAACAGTGGAGGCTTTGAGCTCCCTTCAGGGATCGGCACACAAGCTTGACTGATACCTATATGCACCTTTGTATGACCAATCAGAAACACAGACCGCTTCTTGTGAGCAAAATCTATAACTAACCCCTTACCAGCTTCCGATTTAAGGTTCACAAGCTAAACCTGAAACGCGTGATCACTAATTAGTTTTTTATCTCATATTTTTTTATGACGGGACTAATAAAGTTTTTTTCGTTTTCAATATACCTATCCGAGTGCTGGAGGAATTTGTTTTTCCCTTGGATTGACCCCTTGCCAGACTACAGTTACCATTTTACTAAAATAAAAATAGGTCATTGAGTGTTTTTTTTTTTTTTTTAAACTTACGGGTATGTATACTTTTCTACCCATTATTTTTTATCTGCATTTTCACCTTTATAATAATAAATGAGGCAACTTTGCAAAACATTACAATTGAAAACTTCATATTGTTTTGTGTATAGAACTCCTATGCAGACCAATGTGTCTCTATGATTACAGACTACAAGCAAACCCAGTGTAGTCTGATCCTGCAGTCAAGTGTTGCTTCTTTCCTTTCATCCTGTCTTCTTGATAACCTACAGACAGTCAAAGAGAAGAAATATGGAGTAACACATGACTTCAGGATCAGCCTGTACACGCTTTCTTAGCAGTTTGGAGGTACAGGCAGTCCCCGACTTAAGCCGTTCCGACTTACATCTGTACCCTAGTTACAAACGAAGGCTATTGGGGCATGCTGGCACTTGTAGTTCCATATTCCACAGCACATAGTAGCTATGGAACTACAAGTTTCAGCATGCCACAGCAGCACACGAGGTGAAATCTTCTAAACAGGGGCACAGACAGCAAAACAAATGTAAAAATACTTCTCTGCACTATGCAAAGCTAAAAAAAAAAATAAAAAAAAATAAAAAAAACCTTTTGTTCTGGAGTTATATTTAATAAATATATCTGTTCTGACTTACATACAAATTCAACTTAAGAACAAATCTACAGTCCCGATCCCGTTCGTAACCCGGGGACTCCTGTATATTACCCTGCGCAGGAGCTTAATACACAAATCGGTAAAGATTTCTCAATCAAGACTTTTTGTACAAATGCTTTATTTCTTATTTTAGCGCAATTGGAACAGAAACACAGCTGTAAAAGTATCAACCCTTTAACTAATTATAGTAATGTATTGCAAATTCAGCTTTAAATAGTACATAATCTCCAGAGCAGTAGGGAATTAGACATTACAAAATCGGCATTAAGAAAGTCTAATTTAGAGCTCCCACAAAGGGCGGCATGCAGCTTTATTGGACCTCTTAATGGCAAATTTGTCTAATAGATATGACAATTTCAGAATCAGGCTTATCATTTCTTCAGAAGCGGTAATGGTGGCCATATCCATGGCCACCCAGGATCTTACAGAATAAGGTATCAGTTTACAGTAGTGGTCTCCAATCTGGGTCTCTCCAGCTTTTGTGCAACTACAATTTACCGGGCATGCTGGGGATTGTAGTTTGACAATAGTTGAAGAGCTACAGGTTGTAGACCACCAGTAAGGCTACGTCTACACCGCCCTGGTATACTGTGGGATTTTTAAGCGGATTCGGTATTCAGAATCCGCAAAATTCTGACAGTAAACCAATCCTATAGACCTCAATAGAAAATCTGACTGTAAACCATCCCCATAGACCTCAATAGAAAATCTGACTGTGAATCATCCCCATAGACTTCAATAGAAAATCTGACTGTAAACATCCCATAGACCTCAATAGAAATCTGACTGTAAACTTCCCCATAGACCTCAATAGAAAATCTGACTTTAAACCGTCCCCATAGACCTCAATAGAAAATCTGACTGTAAACCGTCCCCATAGACCTCAATAGAAAATCCCACTGTAAATCATCCCATAGACCTCAATAGAAAATCTGACTGTAAACCATCCCCATAGACCTCAATAGAAAATCTGACTGTAAACCATCCCCATAGACCTCAATAGAAAATCTGACTGTAAACCATCCCCATAGACCTCAATAGAAAATCTGACTGTAAACCATCCCCATAGACCCCAATAGAAAATCTAACTGTAAACTATCCCCATTGACCCCAAAAGAAAATCTGACTGTAAACTATCCCCATAGACCCCAATATAAAATCCGACTGTAAACTATCCCCAAAGACCCCAATAGAAAATCTGACTATAAACTATCCCCAATAGACCTCAATAGAAAATCTGACTGTAACTCATCCCCATAGACCTCAATAGAAAATCTGACTGTAAATCATCCCCGTAGTCCTCAATAGAAAATCCGAGCTATAGTCTTCACAGCTCGGATTTTCTGAGGTCGGATTTCAAATCCGGAAACCGTTAAACGCGTTCTATAATCTGTCGTATTTCACTTGAAAATGGCGGATTATAGTACTGTTCAATGTTAATGGGTCGACCGAAATTTTAAAAAAATCGACCGCAGAATCCACGCAGAAGAAGGGATGGAAAAACAAATAAACGGGTTGTAAAATACTGGTAGGGTTCTATAACAGAATTCAATGGTATTTTTCCGTGTAGACGTGGGTCAAATTTTGAGTGACTAAGCAAATATATCCATGAACGCAGCCGCGATATTGGTCTCATACCCTTGGGCCACAAAATCATGGTGCGCCGTCTATCTATGCGGCATAGGATTTAACAAGCTTAGAGCATGGAGAGTCCAAAGGTGAATGGGAGGGCGAAATTATGCGACCCAACGCGTGTTTCGAAGTGCACTGTGAAAAGCGCGTTGGGGCGCATGATTCGCCCTCCCATCAGTCATCTTTTGGATTTTCCATTTTTATTCACGGTTTCAATATAAGGTCGGGTAATTATTGCTTCTATGTTTGTGGATCATGTGTTACTTTACTAATGGATATATGAATACCTTTGGGGATACCCCTCTTTATATTGGATTTCTTTGTATATAGATGGTGAGGGATGTTTTCATGCTTTCTATGTAGTTCCATTATCATTTTTTAACTTCTTTTATGTATTTAGTATTGCCTTAATAAAGAATTATGTTTTATATTGGAGGTTCAGGGACCTTTGTCTTATAGGTGTTTTTGTCTTGCTTTAGGTCTAATTGATTAGTGTATATTTAGCCCTATTTACTTTAAATGTGTTTATTCCTTAATTTTTCTTGTAGGGGAACTGCACCACGTGCGACGGCAGAGATGACAGTAAGGAATATGCCAACATTCGTTCTGCCATGAAAGTCCTGATGTTTACTGACACTGAGAACTGGGAGATCTCCCGGCTTCTGGCTGCCATATTGCACTTGGGAAACCTGCTTTATGAAGGTAATGGTCTGTCTATTACTGGGGTGGCACAGCCTGAGGAAACGGTAGAAGCAATTACATCCTATGGAATACAGCTGTTACTTTATAGAGATTAGAGCAGGAGGTTTCCACAACAAGCACAGATCTATCAAATAACCCCTATAGGAAAGCTGGAAGTATTGGCCATTACAACAAATCACCTTCAAGTGCAAACTCATGACTGTAAGGGTGCGCTCACACGATGTATTGTGGCGTGTACAGTACGCACCGCAATACACCGTGTGTTTCGTTAGCTCGCGCTGATCAGCGCATACACCTGCGGCGCTTACAATCGTATTGTACGTGGGGGGAAGGGCGTAATCTATAGTTCTCTATGAGAGCTATGGATTACCGTAATTGCCGCGTATTAAGCGCAAATACGCAGTGAAATGCGCGCCGCAATTACGCCAATTGAACATACCCTATGATTGCCAAGGGCAGCAGACGTTATTACAGAACAACCTTTACCACATACCCGTTATATTTCTGATATGCGATATATGTATGAGCGATGGAGCTCCGGCCACTGAACCCTTCACCGATGATTAAAGCAAACTGGCTGTGACACTCCTTCCCCATCCTCCTTAGGCTCTAGTGCAGCGGTTCTTAACCTGTGGGTCGCGACCCCGGCGGGGGTCGAACGACAAAAACACAGGGGTACCTAAAGCCAGGGCCGTTCCTAAGCCCGGGCAGGGGTGGGCGCCGTCTGGACAGAGCTGGGGTGGGCGCCGTCCGGACAGAGCTGGGGTGGGGGCCGTCCGGACAGAGCTGGGTTTGGGGGGCCCTCCGGGCAGAGCTGGGGTGGGGGCGTCCGGACAGAGCTGGGGGGGGGTCCGCCGACAACACAGGGTCGTAAGGGGCCGTTCCGGACAGCGCGGGGTGGGCCGTCTGGACAGAGCTGGGGTGGGGCCGTCGGACAGAGCTGGTTTGGGCCCCCTTCCGGACAGAGCTGGTTTGGGCGCCGTCCGGACAGAGCTGGGGTGGGCGCCGTCCGGACAGAGCTGGGGTGGGCGCCGTCCGGACAGAGCTGGGGTGGGCGCCGTCCGGACAGAGCTTGGGTGGGCGCCGTCCTTACAGAGCTGGGGTGGGGCGCCGTCCGGACCGCGCGGGGGTGGGCGCCATCCGGTCAGTGCTGGTTTGGGGCGCCTTCCGGACAGAGCTGGTTTGGGCGCCGTCCGGACAGAGCTGGGGTGGGCGCCATCCGGACAGAGCTGGGGTGGGCGCCGTCCGGACAGAGCTGGGTGGGCGCCGTCCGGACAGAGCTGGGGTGGGCGCCGTCCGGACAGAGCTGGGTGGGGGCGCCGTCCGGACAGAGCTGGGGTTGGGGCCGTCCGGACAGAGGCTGGGTGGGCGCCGTCCGGACAGAGCTGGGGTGGGCGCCATCCGGACAGAGCTGGGTTGGGGCCCGCCTTCCGGACAGAGCTGGTGTGGGCGCCGTCCGGACAGAGCGTTGGTGGGCGCCGTCCGGACAGAGTTGGGGTGGGCGCCGTCCGGACAGAGCTGGGGTGGGCGCCGTCCGGACAGAGCTGGGGTGGGCGCCGTCCGGACAGAGCTGGGGTGGGCGCCATCCGGACAGAGCTGGGGTGGGCGCCGTCCGGACAGAGCTGGGGTGGGCGCCGTCCGGACAGAGCTGGGGGGGGTGCCATCCGGACAGAGAGTGGTTTGGGCCCCCTTCCGGACAGAGCTGGTTTGGGCGCCATCCGGACAGAGCTGGGGTGGGCGCCATCCGGACAGAGCTGGGGTGGGGGCCGTCCGGACAGAGCTGGGGTGGGCGCCGTCCGGACAGAGCTGGGGTGGGCGCCGTCCGGACAGAGCTGGGGTGGGCGCTATCACTGTAAGGTCTTGCGGAGGAGCGTTGAAGGCGCCGCACTGGCTTAATAGCTGCAGGGAGGAGCGCTGTGGGCGCCGCACTATGCACTATGTAACTCCTCATGTGCCAATCACAGCCTCCCCCCGGACAAGGTTACATCTATGTAACGGCTCTGCGTGGTACCTTTATATGTATGTGACATGTAGAGGTACCGCTCAGAGGCGTCACACATATGTAACCCCTCATGAAGCAACATTACAGTTTTGAAGTAGCCATCAAAATTATTTCTTGGTTAGGGTCACCGCAACATGAGGAACTGTATTGCGGGGTCACAGCAATAGAAAGGTTGAGAACCACTGCTCTAGTGGGTCATGCTTGGCTTTACTGGACAGACTCTGGCACCATCTATGGGCCGATCTCTAGTGAAAAGCATATTATGGCCAAGGGACGTAGATGGGACACAACACTTGTTGTCAAGATTTTGAGAGATCCCAGTCCCTTCAACAGTCACATCAATATACCCTTAAAGGGTTTTCTCACTAAGCTCTATATCAGAGTCTGTTCTTGTTCAGGCTGTGGGCGGTTCTACAGCTTCAAGCTCCCACTTTCTGTTCAGGCTGATTGTGATTCTACAGCTTCAAGCCCTCACTTCCTGTTCTTGTTGTGGGTAGTTCTATAGCTTTAAGCACCCACTTCCTGGTGAGGCTGCGGGTGCTTCTACAGTTTCAGGCTCCCACTTCCTGTGCAGGCTGTGGGTGATTCTACAGCTTCAGGCTCCCACTTCCAGGTCAGGTTGTTGGTGGTTCTACAGCTTCAGGCGCTCACTAACTGATCAGGCTGTGGATGGTTCTACAGCTTCAGGCTCCCACTTACTGATCAGGTTGTGGGCGATTCTACAGCTTCAGGCTCCCACCTCCTGTTCAGGCTGTGGGTGGTTCTACAGCTTCAGGCTCCCATTTACTGATCAGGTTGTGGGGTGTTTCTACAGCTTCAGGGTCCCAACTTCCTGTTCAGGCTGTGGGTGTTTCTACCGCTTCAGGCTCCCACCTCCTGTTCAGGCTGTGGGTGGTTCTACAGCTTCAGGCTCCCATTTACTGATCAGGTTGTGGTGTGATTCTACAGCTTCAGGGTCCCAACTTCCTGTTCAGGCTGGGGTTTTCTACAGCTGGGGCCCCTCTTACGGGGTTTTTCCCAGGCTCCCACCTCTGTTCAGGGTGGTGGTTCTACAGCTTCAGCCCTTTACGATCGTTGGGGTGTTTCTACATCTTCAGGGTCCCAACTTCCTGTTCAGGCTGTGGGTGTTTCTACCGCTTCAGACTCCCACTTCCTGTTCAGGCTGGAGCATTTCTAGAGCTCCATGATGGAAGAAGAATACAGAACTATAAAGGGTTAAAGTTTGTCAGTAAGAAACATAAACAAGCTCATGTGCTGAAGATAAGACATAGCAGGGAGTAACATCACCATCCCAGACACTGCTGGAGCACAAATTGGTGGTAGGTAAGCAGAAGATAAGAACTGCTCTAACTCTAAAAGAGAGCAAAATCAAAACAGAAATGTATTTGGTAATAGTCTTTATTTACATTTTCCTTCAAATTGAATCCCTTAACAACCACCCACTGTCGGGTTAACAGCTCCATTCCTAGAGCAGACTGTGCATGGCAGGGAGCGGAGGAAGCCTCCAGGCCTAGCCGTTTAACCCTTTGATTGCCACGGTTCGTGGCCATAATATGATCAAAGGGCAATCCCCTGTTCCATCTGGTCACCGGGATTCCCAGTGCCAATGGAGCCTGGGCAATGTCTGTACAGTCAGCCCAGGGGACCAAGAGTAGCTCCAGGGCTGTCTGTACAGGAAGCCTGTGTGTTGCCCTCACAGCAGCCTGTGTCATACTGACACATAGGGAAGCATGTATGGAACTAGGCAGATCAAAGTGCATTTTCTCATCTATTTTTCAGTGTATAATGCCCCTGAATGTATTAAAGTGGTTTCTGTCTGTCATAAATGGCGTCTAAAGTTCCCCGCCCCTCGCCTGTGTGTTTGGCGCATTGTGGAACTTGGGCGCATTAGTAATGCCCCAAACATGTATATAGGCTGGAAATAAGAGAAAAGTCATTAGAATAGCAAGTCAGTGACTAGAAACTATGGGACTGATCCTGCTTGGTGGACCACAGGTCCCAGCAAGACCTGTGGGGTGCAAAAATAAATTTCAAATTTAATGTAGTAAAACTTAAAAATTTTAAAATCTGAACAACATCACCAGTGGTTATTTTATGTAAAATTAGTTAACTGTCATACTCATCCATAAAATCACCATATCTTATGTTTGCAGCTCGTATGTATGATAATTTAGACGCCTGTGAAGTCATTTATTCCACCTCATTAACCACAGCAAGCATTATAGGGGTAATTTTTTTATAAGGGGGGTATTATAGTAGTTAATTTTGTACATAGGGGGGAGTATTATTTGTAGTTTTTTTTCTTGTAATAGGGGGCAGTATTATAGTAGTTATTCTTGTACATAGGGGGCAGTATTATAGTAGTTTTATTCTTGTAATAGGGGGGAGTATTATTTGTAGTTATATTCTTGTACATAGGGGACAGATTATAGTAGTATATTCTTGTAAATTGGAAGCAGTATTATAGTAGTTATATTCTTGTACATAGGGGCAGTATTATATAGTTTTATCTTGTACATAGGGACAGTATTATAGTAGTTATATTCTTGTACATAGGGGCAGTATTATAGTAGTTATATTCTTGTACATAGGGGCAGTATTATAGTAGTTATATTCTTGTACATAGGGGGCAGTATTATAGTATCAAACAACTTACATGCAAGTGTAGCAGCTTCACACCGAGGAGGAAGAGAGAGGAGATTCCAGCCTGACGAGACGATCAAGGTAAAATCCACTCACTTTATTTGTTTTCCATAAAAAAAGAACTTTTCTTCAAGAAAATACGGATAAAAGGCAGTTCAGGATAAAACCCGGGGGTTCAAACAAACATGGACACCCCCAGGGTTTGGGATCAATCCTATCCGGGTCTGTGTGCATTTAAGGCAGGACCGGGTTTTTTTAAATAACCACCTTCGGGGGCCACCCCTATTATTTCAAAAAATTACCCTATCAAATTCCAGAAATCGTACGCATCTAATTTTAAAAAAATAAAAAAAAAAAAAAATTACAAATTTTTTTTTTTTTTTTACCTTAAGTTACGAAGAAAATAAACAACCATATACCGAATTAATCACAAAAAAAATTTCCCTAAATGATTGCAACATAAAATATCAATTGGATGAAAATCCGTTGACGTTTAATCCTAAGGGGTGCGGGGGGTAGCTAAAAAACCCCAGCCTCCCTTGATAATAATTTTTTGTGTAAATTTCCCCCCCACATGAGCTTTAAAACCTTTCAATACCCATAACGATAATGAGGAAAAATCTCCCGCATGCACTGTGGAGAAATGTTTCGATACGTGGGATTTAAATGTAAAGGTCGTATTGCTTCAGAGAGATGCTACAATTCTCATTTTAAGTGGGCCGGTGGTACATCCGACATATAGCAGCTTACAACTGTAACAATTAACCAGATAAATAACAAATTTAGTGTTAGGCCCCGTTCACACGGCTTATTCCCGACGGATTTGTGCGCCGTATTGAGCGCACAAATTCCGCCGTGAATAAGGGGGAGGGACGGGGCGGGGCCGGAGCGCGGCGGGGGCGCGGCTTACCGAGCCCCATAGACATGCATTATCTCGGCGCATACACGCCATAAATAATGTGCTATGTCACTTTCTCCCCCCGCGTGGATTCGACGAGCGGGGAGGAGCGACGGATATCCCACTGTTCTCAATGAGATCAGTGCATTACCTAATTGTCTGCCGCGGAATTGGCGCCGTAATGAAGGCAAAATCCGGCGCGCAGTACGGCGCCATTACGGGACCAGAAATAAGCCGTGTGTCCGAGGCCTTACAGTTTAATGTGTTTGAATGTCAAAGGTTTTTCCATTACTCTAAGAACTGAAAGACTTAGTTTTTTCTACTGTTTACACGCAGTACAAACCGCATGTCCACATTTGTAGAAACCTTTGCTGTCTGACCATGGTTGAATTTCTGTTCTTATAGATTGAAATAGTGGGGAAAGAATAATCTCCCAAGTTGGGTGCCGTCTCGCTACATAATCTAAAGTTGGATTCAATGGTTTCCTTGATTCTAGCATTGTGTAGAGTAAAGGGAGTGCTTTTGATGATCCGAGTAATTTGGTGTGTATTGTCGGCTAATAGCTGCTACTGATGTGATCATTCTTACTGATGTTTTACCGATTTTTGTTATTGGCTACTCTGGAAAGGATGATTCGCGTCCATATTTTCAACTTTCTGTACAGCTTCTGAAGATGATCCTTTCTGTATCCCCTTTTGTTTTCAAATTTTTACTATACTTTTTTCGACATGTATGAACTCTGGTCGTCACTGCAATTCTTCTAAGAACGACATAGTTCTCCTAATGGCATATATTACGTGTAACATGCCCTGGTATGGCAAGATGAAGCCAACAGTATAGAATTCTGCTGCATGGGGTTTCCTGTAGGGACTTATCTCATTACCTTCTCCTCCCTTTACAGGGGAAAAATGTAGATAGAGTAACATCCAAAAAGTTAATATGGGATTTATCCCATATATACGTAAATTTTTAAATTTTGGTATTGCCATTCAGGTATTGTACAAAATTATCGATCTCGTTTGTTGGTCCTGACCATATAAATAGACAGTCATCTATGTACCTACAGTACCAATAAATTTGGTCAAAAAATGGATCATTTTCATTGAGGAGATACCTTTCCTCAAAGGAAGCCATATATATGCCTGCTAATGCAGGTGAACATCTAGCCCCCATAGAGGCGCCGCATTTTTGTAAAAAGAAACAATTGTCGAAACATGAAAAAATTGGTGGATTAACAGTGTACTCCACTGCTACAACTAAAAATTCTGTTTTCTGCAGTATGTACTGTGTTTTAACAAGAACTTTTCCAAAACAATAATGGCTTGATCATGCGGTATAGATGGATATAAATTCACCTCATCGCATGTCAACCAGACTGCATTTTTTGGCCATGTTAAACGCTCTACAACAGAGACCAGTTGTTTGGTGTCCTGTAAGTACCCCGGTATGTTAACAACCAGGGGTTGCAATTGGGCATCGACCCATCGTCCCAGTTCTTCGTTTAGAGATCCGATCCCTGAGACGATGGGTCGGAAAGGGGGGGGAAAAACCCCTTTATGAATTTTAGGAAGGGCATGATAAACAGGTATTATAGGATCTGACGGAAGCATTCTGGCTGCTATGGCTGGGGTTAGAACACCTGAAAATACTGCATGATCTAGGATATCTTTTAATTGTGCTGAGAAAACCATTGTGGGTTGTATCGCTCAAATGTTATATAAGTATTAGGATCTTGTAAAACATATTTCAGATTGCATAATCTATAGAGTCCGGCATCCAGTAGTACTATCGCTCCTCCCTTATCCGCACTGCGTATAATTAGGTCGGGATTATCTTTCAATTCTTTGATTGCAGCTTGTTCTTTGGATCTCAGATTCTTTTTTTTTGTTTTAAATTGCGATCTTTGTCTTTCAAAGATAGGAGTTCTTCCTCAATTCTACTCTGGAAGATATCTAATGTGGCTGGACGAGAATGAAGAGGATGGAAGTCAGGGTTTCCTATGTAGAAATCATCTTGCAGATCATTGTTATCAGCCGTAGTCTCACTGTATAAATTTCTCAAGGTAGTAATGCTATTCAACTCGTGAAATGTGGGTATTCCTGATTCTTCCATTATATTAGGAGTAATGTTCTGATGTTCATTATCTTCAGTTCTATTACTGGTGTCCAACGTTGTGGGCAGGTCCAGAAAATGGTTGGTTAATGTAATCTGTCTGGCAAAGCGATTTATGTCCAGAAGTGTATCAAAAACTTGAAAATCCTTGGTGGGACAAAAGCCCAATCCTTTGGACAACACAGCCATTTGATCAGTAGTGACCATCTTGGCTGATAGATTGATCACTGGGGATATTGACTCCGGGTTCTCATTTGGTTCCAAAATACATCCATATTTCTTGGAGTGCTTGCTCCACGCCCGCCGTATGCGTTCTTTGAGCGGCGGGTTCGTTTGCCTCCTCTGCCCCTTCCTCTGTTCCGACCATCCAGATCTTCAGCTGGATCTCCTCTAACATTGTTTCTCAGATCTACTTGTTGGTTATGGGGGGTTCAGTCCCGATCAGAGTCTTGTGAGGTATTGCTCTGTGAATGCTCCCCCGTTGTTTCTACATCTGAAAAACTCACGCTTCTGGCATATCTATAGGAATCTCTGGAGTGACTACGCCCACGTAAGATTGAACGGGGGTAGATTTTGTCTTGTTTCCAATTGTAAACACAGTTATTAGAATAATCCGATAAGTCCCGTTGGAATTTACTCTGCTTAACGGTAATTATGTGTTCCTCCAATTTTTTAATATTTGATTCCATCTTTTCCGAGAGCGAAGTATGCATAGGATCTTGGCTAAATTTGGCAACTTCCTCTTTAGCTGCTAATATTTTCGGTTTTAGCTCGTTTAGTGCAGTCTTCTCCTGTGCCACTATTAGCCCCATGAGCTCAATTGAGCACTTTGATAGTATGTCATTCCATTTCTCCTTGAATTCTTCGGAGTAGGTGGTGGTGGGTAACTTTTTGAATCTAAATACCAAAAATTTAAAATTTACGTATATATGGGATAAATCCCATAATAACTTTTTGGATGTTACTCTATCTACATCTGTAGGAGGAGAAGGTATTGAGATAAGTCCCTACAGGAAACCCACTGCACAGAACTCTATACTGTTGGCTTCATCTTGCCATCCAGGGCATGTTACACGTAATATACCATTAGGAGAACTATGTCGTCTTAGAAGAAATTGCAGTGACGACCAGGAGTTCATTACATGTCGAAAAAAAGTATGTAAAAATTTAAAACAAAGGGGATACAGACAGGATCATCTTCAGAGAGCTGTACAGAAAGTTGAAAATATGGACCGTAACATCCTTGTCCAGAGTAGTCAAAAAAATCGTGTAAAGACATCTAGTAAGAATATCACATTCAGTACTAGCTATAGCCGACAATACACACAAATTACTCAGATCATCAAAAGCATCTCCCTTTACTCTACACTAATGCTAGAATTAAGGAAGCCATTGAATCCAACGTTAGATATGTAGCGAGACGGGCACCCAACTTGGGAGCTATTCTTTCCCCCAGCTTATTTCAATCTAAAAGAACAGAAATTCAACCATGGTCAGACAGCAAAGGTTTCTACAAATGTGGACATGCGGTTTGTACTGCGTGTAAACATGTAGAAAAAACTAAGTCTTTCAGTTCTTTGAATAATGGTAAAACCTTTGCCATTCAAACACATATAAACTGTAACACTAAATTTGTTATTTATCTGGTTAATTGTTACAGTTGTAAGCTGCAATATGTCGGATGTACCACCGGCCCACTTAAAATGAGAATTGGTAGGCATCTCTCTGAAGCAATACGACCCGTTACATCTAAATCCTCGGCTGTATCGAAACATTTCTCCACAGTGCATGCGGGAGATGTTTCCTCATTATCGTCCATGGGTATTGAAAAGGTTAAACGCTCATGTAGGGGAGGGAATTTACACAAAAAATTATTATCAAGGGAGGCGTGGTGGATTTTCCAGCTAGCCACCCGCACTCCCTTAGGATTAAACAGTCAACAGGATATATCATACCACTATTGATAATTTTATGTCTGCACATCATTATGGTAATATTTTTGTGATTAATTCAGGCTATAAACCGGCTTGTTTACTGTCTTTCGTACACATATATAGGTAAAAGAAAAAAAAAATTTTTAATTTTTTTTTTTTTTTATTTTTTAATATCTATGATGTCAGTACGACTTTCGTGGAATTTGATAGGTGTAATTTTCTGACATCACATAGGGGCGGCACCGTAAGGTGGTTATTTAAACTCACCAGGTCCTGCCATTAACATGCACCACAGAACCAGGAGTAAGGGACTTGATCCCGAAACGCGTCGGCGTGTGCCATGTTTGTTTGCAACCCGGTTATGTCCTGACCACTGCCTTTCATCCATGTACTTGACTTGAAGAAGAAAAGTTCTTTTTTTATGGAAAACAAATAAAGTGATTGGATTTTACCTTGATCGTCTCGTCGGGCTGCAATCTCCTCTCTCTTCCTCCTCGGTGTGAAGCTGCTACACTTGCATGTGAGTTGTTTGATGCTAATCAAATTTGGGACTTGTCTGCCCACTATTTGCTTGCTCCACCGGGACATTTGGATCATACGAGGTGAGCTGGTTTATACCCTTAAGTTTTTGAAGCAGTATTATAGCAGTTATATTCTTGTACATAGGAGCAGTATTATAGTAGTTATATTCTTGTACATAGAGACAGTATTATAGTAGTTATATTCTTGTACATAGGGAGCAGTATTATAGTAGTTATATTCTTGTACATAGGAGGCAGTATTATAGTAGTTATATTCTTGTACATAAGGGCAGTATTATAGTAGTTATAGTCTTGTACATAGGGGACAGTATTATAGTAGTTATATTCTTGTACATAGGAGCAGTATTACATTAGTTATTTTCTTGTACATAGGAGCAGTATTACACTAGTTATATTCTTGTACATAGAGGGCAGTTTTATAGTAGTTATATTCTTGTATATAGGGAGCAGTATTATAGTAGTTTTATTCTTGTACATAGGAGCAGTATTATAGTAGTTATTTCTTGTACATAGGGCAGTATTACACTAGTTATATTCTTGTACATGGAGGGCAGTATTATAGTAGTTATATTCTTGTACATAGGGGCAGTATTACACTAGTTATATTCCTGTACATAGAGGGCAGTATTATAGTTATATTATTGTACATAGGGGCAGTATTATAGTAGTCATATTCTTGTTACTTGGGAGCAGTATTATAGTAGTTATATTCTTGTACATAGGGGCAGTATTTTTAGTGTTATATTCTTGTACATGGAGGGCAGTATTATAGTAGTTATATTCTTGTACATGGAGGGCAGTATTATAGTAGTCAGTGTCGGACTGGGGGGGTCTGGGGCCCACAGGGGAATTGATCTTCGGGGGCCCACCCTACTGTTCATGAAAAATATTAACCGGCCTCTCTGACATAATTGCGCCCATTTTACCCCCATAATACAGTGTTTAAAACAGAACTGTATTGTGTAGTACAATAGCAAGAGAGTCACACATATGTCAGTCCAAACATAAACATAGACACAGGGGTAAGTAGCTCCATCCATATCCCCCTCCACCCACATACACTATCCCCTCTACCCACATAAAATATCCCCCTCCACCCACATACAATATCCCCCTCCACCCACATACAATATCCCCTCCACCACATACAATATCCCCCTCCACCCACATACAATATCCCCCTCCACCCACATACAATATCCCCCTCCACCCACATACAATATCCCCCCCCACCCACATACAAAATCCCCCTCCACCCACATACAAAATCTCCCGCCACCCACATACACTATCCCCCCACCCACATACAACCCC
>JAODAL010030163.1:0-50421 GCA_025379985.1 Phyllomedusa bahiana | reverse complement strand
GAAAAACATTCTAGTGAAGGGGCCCCCTGCGGCCGTGTTTGCACGGCACGAAAACAGGACAAATACTGGTCGGATAAACCAACCGGCATTTGTCCCCTGCTGTGTAAACGGCCTCTAAGGGCTTGTCCCCACTGCACGGGCTTTCACCTGGTTTTTCAGATGGTTTTCGGTTTTGAAAACCATCTGTAAACCGGGTGACAACTTTTATTATGGACCTCTATGGAAAATCCGTGCAGCGTCCCCACTGCACGGGTTTTCCGCCGAGTCGTTTTTCAGACTGCCGGTGGTCTGAAAAACATATATGTTCATTCTTCCACCCGGTTTATGCAAAGTGGGAGGGCTTTTCTCCTCAAACCGCGGAGAAAAGCCTTCCCCTAGCCGGAAAACAGTGCTAATATATGGTATTTGCACCGTGCCATATATAAAAGCATTTCTAGTATAGTTTTGGGAGTGTATGTAACCAAGGACAGAGTACAGAAGAGGTTAAAACTAAGAGCGATTGAATGGCCCAGCTATTATATATGACAAGTGTTTGGAAAAATGTAACTTGAAAGGGAGGGGGGGGAAAAAGGAGACACTGCAAGGTCACAGGATGCTGACCTCTAGGAGGCTGTGCCACTACAGGCTGGAGGGTGACTTGTGTAAACTTGCAGATAACAGCCTGGGTGCACATGGCCTGGGGGAAGCAGCAGATCAGTCAAAGTCAACCCCAGTGTCCACACTGCTATACAGTCCTATAGTAATGCTAATTTACAGGACTGATTTACATGAAGTCAAGCAAGTGCACAGCTGGCATGTGCTGGGACCGCCACGCACTAGATAATACAAGGCAGCCATTCACTTTGTTGCCAATAGAATGTGTTTTGGTCTATCTGTATGCAATGACCGATTATGCAAGGCCAAGACTATAGTTGGGGCTTCTTTTATTCCTTTGTTTCGGATGAGTCAGCTCCTTCTGCTGCTTCTCAGGTGCTCCTGTCTGTAGCTTACAAGCATGAGGAGAACCAGCGGTTTCTCCTGACAAGTCTGCTTAGTACATTGTATGGTCCATGAAAAAAAAAATAAAAGTTTGCATCTTTTGTTAAATTTCTAAGTTGCGCTATCTCCACAGTTTGTAACACTTTATCTCAGACTAAATTTGACAACAGAATCAATCTGAATGGTTCCTTATCTCTATATCAAGATGGATGGGGTCTGTTATATGGCCCCGATATGCTATATGATTGTAATGACACTATATGGGCAACACATTTGGAGAGTTTTTTACATGGACATATAGAAAACATTACTATAGGTTAGCTTTAATAGTCCAAAATTATTGGAGATCACGGTACTGTATGGGACCGGAACGTTCACCGCATGATGCTGCACACCATCACATGCTCATACTATGTATGTTGCATGTTGGTGGAAGTGCCATTGTTATGTGGGATTAACTGTTCCCATTGATACGATGTTGGGTATCGGGGTGTATCAGTTTTTAGAACACTGTGGAGTGTTCTGTGTGATCTGGACTTATGAGCTTCATTATATCATTCATTGGACAGTTTGTTGCCTTTTTTTGTGTTTTAGTTGCAATATTAAAATGAGCCTTTGCTGTATATGCTATGTATACAGTATAATGAGATCACGTGCAGTATGGACATTTGACATGCGCAGTAAAGCTTTGAAGCCGAATGTCCAATGTGCATGCGCGTCTGACGCAGACATGCGCAATGGAAAGATGAAGACGCCGTACTCCGTTGCGAACCACCGATTGGTCCCGCTCACCACATCTGACGTACGGAAAGATATTTTATCATTCGTTGATGTATTGTCGATCATTCTGGGTTGTACATACAATTGGATGAACACTAATGTGATTTTTGTATGTTATAAGGTGGCTTGTCATCATTGGTTAATTAATATGGAGGCGTTTAACACATGCACGTATATATTGTGATATCATTAGCACTTATGTTATGCTTGAGAAAGGCTCTGCTTGTATTTCTGGAGCTGAAACGTTGCACAACTTTTTGTACTCTGGATTCTAATAAAAGAAGATTTTATGCTGACGTCCTTGTTCTATATTTTTTTGGGATTACTGGAGGTGAGAATTGGGCTATCTTACCTATGGACGGTCTACTGCATTTCTTCTATTGGTTAAGATGAATTAGGACTTCAGTGCAGGCCCACCTTCTCTTTTTTAAACTTGACAACTTGTCATACTTCCATCTAGTAACAACCCAAACTGCTTATATTTCCATTCCAATGTATTTTACTACCATATCTCCTAGGGCACAGGCCCACTAACTTGGAGTCATACTAGATTCTAAAATATCATTCATTCCCTAAAATCAATCCCTTACCTGCTCATCTGCACCTCAGAATGAGCCCTTTTCTCATTGTAAAAAAGAACAAAAACTAATATTGCTGCCCTTATACACTCTCCTCTTGACTACTGTAACTCCTTACTAATCAATCTATCCTGAATACAGCAGCCAGGCTCATCTTTCTTTCCAGCCGCTATACTGATGCCTCTACCTTGTGCCAGTCGCTGCACTGGTTGCCCATTCACTATAGAATACAATTTAAACTAATTATGCTCTCACAAGGCTCTCCACAGAGCTGCACCTCCCCACATCTCCTCCTCCATCTTGGTCTATCACACTACCAAGAATAACTTCCACCATAATCCAAACTCTCACCTCCAACACTTCCCACATCACATTAGATTGGCCTTCCAGGTCCCTGATAAATCTTTCCTCTTACAATCCCCTGCTTCAGTCAACCGAAACCCTTACACTCAATGTACACATATGTACATATATACTGGCTGGCTGACAGGTTTATCCACTGTTAAGTGTGCTAACCTGTATTTATGGGATGGCTGAACCATTGTACAAATTAAGCATTTCTTACCTCTAGTTTCACCTCTATTGTAAGATTTTAGATTGGAAACTCTTACGACCGGGGCCCTCAAGCCTCTTGTTTGATCTGGTAATAGGCTTGTTACTATGCAATGTCTGATTTTGTCTGTACATCTGCATTGTATAGTGCTGTGTAATACGTTGGCATTATACAATATTAAGATTGCACCATTCCTTACTTATTTCTGCTGAATGTTTATGAATAAACTGAAAGCTGGGTGTTACTAGTTGGGGTTTTATCCCTACACAATCTGACATTGTCCAATCAGAATAAGAGTGTGTAAAGACACTCCTCTGACACAGCTGTCAATTTTTTCATTAAAGGAACAGAGGTGCTTAAATTGTTATTTAACAGGTGTTTACGAAAGCAGACATGTCAGGAGAGGTCACAGGTCTTCTTTAACTTGGGATAAGCTCACACTATTAAGGTTACTCTCCGTGGGCAAAATAAACTTTTAATTACTACTTTGGGCGTTTGGATGTGTTTTACGTTGCGTTTTTCAATCCGTTTATCAGATTGAAAAACGCTGTGTGAACATACCCTTACTTTATTTTCTGCTATGAACTCATGGCATATACATCATTGTACAAACCTGGATACCTGCTATAGGTATTCAGGTGTATACCGCTGACACAGGTCTCGTTCAATAGTGTAAATTTACCCTCACCTTTTGGAGCATACGAGATTTGTGGGGTAAAACTGCACAGCATGATTTTGCAATTCAGCTTTTAGGTCATGTTCACACAGCGGATTTGTCCGCGGGTTTGAGCGCGGTTGCCGCGGCCAAAACCTCATCCAAGCCTCGCCTCAAATTTGCGTCTCCCGACGAGGTTTATCGTCACGGGCTGGGCGTGGTTTTGGGCGCGGTTTGCGGCAAGGTTTTCACCCATACAAATTAATAGGCAGGACAAAACCTGCGCCTAAACCAGCATCCCAACCACGGCGACACCACGCAAGAATTGACAGGAGACTACTCAACCGCGCGTAGAGGCCGCGTGAATAGCAACGCGGTTTCCCATAGGAAACCATGTAATGAACTGGGGGTGTTTGGGGCAAGGTTTTGGCCGCGGCAACCGCGCCAAAACCCAGACATATCCGCCCTGTGAACATGCCATTAGCCACACGCTAGACTACTGTCCCAGTCCTGTCTAGTGTATGGGCTCTTCAAAGTTGGCCATGAGGTGGAACTGTGCCATAAAGGTGAGAACTACATAGCAAAACTGTGTATGACTAATTGCAGTTTCACAGCAAGAACAGGTGAAGCAAATTCATAGGCTCGGTTCACATCACCCACTAATCTGATGTACACATATCTTAAAATAAAAACATGTAACCAAACGTCTGTGATAACGTATACATTGACTTCTATTGCTGGATGTATTGCCACAGTATATATCTTATGTATCCATTTCATGACCTTATGTCTTTTTTTTTTTTTTTACTGATCAAAGATGTAGGGTGCTGCACTTTTTCAAGTTGTACAAAGATGTATATATATATTTTTTTTCTTAAGTGTATGCCAATAGAAAACAAGCTTTCTTTGATGCGTTTTTTGTGCAGAAATGTTTAGCAATTAATGCTGTTCATTTCTGCACAAAAAAAGGCATCAAAAACACACCATAGTAATGTGTGAAAGCACCCATAGTAATAAAGCCACTTATTGTTGTGCTTTTGACACAGTTGAAAAAGGCAACAAAAATGCAACGTGTAAACGCAGCCACTCACTCTTAATTATCCACACCTGATTTGGGCTCAAAAAAGTGCATTCAAAAATCTAGGCTAAACCTGCACTTGCACAAGCAGCCTTAGGCCATGTTCACACGGCTTAAAATGGGCCGTATTTCGGTCTGTAATTACGCGCCGAAGTGCGCAAATTACGGGCTGAAAGCGTCCCATTCATTACGGTAATGCACAGTTCTCATAGAGAACTATGGATTATCGTCTCCTCTCCCCGCTCGCGAATACGCCAAGGGGGGAGATAATTGACAGGTCACTTTCTAGCGGCGTATACGCGCCGCTAGCAATGATTGTCTATGGGCCGGCGAAGTGCCGGCCCCCCGCTCGCTCCCCCGCTCCCGCCCCCGGCCCCACAGCGTAACAGCGAGGCGGAATTACGTCCCGCAGTTAACCCGGGTGAACATAGCCTTAGAATTGTTGTGGCATGTAAAGGTGCTTTCACAGTGTTTTTTTGGTGCCTTTTTGGTTGTGTTTTTGTGCAGAAAGGCACAGCAACTAATGCTGTACATTTCTGCACGAAAAACGCATCCAAAAAGGCACCAAAAAAAACAGTGTGTGAAAGCACCTTACCTTTCCGTGAGGTTACTGTGGAGACAACCCTGCATACTAATCACAAAGACTATTAGCAAGAACAGGCTGCACCACTGCAATAGCCCGATAAATACTCCATCTCACTGACACTTGACACATTCTGTCTAAAATAAGCCAAGTGAAGAGTCTGTTTTCGTGGCCGACTTCCTTGTTCGCTTCCTTCGTATACATACAGCGGGTGAAATAAGTATTAAACATGTGACCAATTTTCTAATTAATTATATTTCTCAAGGTGCTATTGATATTAAATTCTCATCAGATGTAACAACCCATCCAATCCACACTATTAAATCAAACCATAGAGCAGGGGTGTCAAACTCGTTTTCACCGGGGGCCACATCAGCCTCACGACGTACCTTAAATGGCCTTAAAGGGCCGACAATTTTAGAACTACTTGTAGGTAGATAAGTGGCTATAAAGCCCCCTGTAGATGACAGTTATATCTGCCCATGTAGGTAGATAGGTATTTTTGCCCCCTGTATCCAGGTAGTAATATGCCCTCTGCAGCCAGGTAATATGCCCCATACAGAAAGGGAGATGCCCCACATAGCTCCCTGTAGCCAGGGAGATGCCCCACATAGCTCGAGCCCCCCCTTTAGCCCCCGGGAGATGCCCCAAATAGTCCCGTAGCCCGTAGATGCCCCATATAGTCCCCAGTAGGCAAAGGGAGATGCCCCCAATAGTCCCAGTAGCCGGAGATGCCCCTATAGGGCCCACGTAGCCAGGCAGATGCCCCCATAGTCCCCCAGTAGCCAGGCAGATGCCCCCATAGTCCCCCGTAGCCAGGCCGATGCCCCCATAGTCCCCAGTAGCCAGGCAGATGCCCCATAGTCCTCCAGTAGCCAGGCAGATGCCCCCATAGTCCCCCAGTAGCCAGGCAGATGCCCCCATAGTCCTCCAGTAGCCAGGCAGATGCCCCATAGTCCTCCAGTAGCCAGGCAGATGCCCCCATAGTCCTCCAGTAGCCAGGCAGATGCCCCCATAGTCCTCCAGTAGCCAGGCAGATGCCCCCCATAGTCCTCCAGTAGCCAGGCAGATGCCCCCATAGCCCTCCAGTAGCCAGGCAGATGCCCCCATAGTCCTCCAGTAGCCCGGCAGATGCCCCCATAGTCCTCCAGTAGCCAGGCAGATGCCCCCCCCTAATGATTATAAAATTAAAAAAAGCTACTTACCTCAGTGTCCGTGCAGCGCGGTCCGGTCCGCTTCAGGAGCTGTGTACAGTGTAAGCGGCGTTACGTCACGCCGCTTACGCCCTCACACAGCTCCCAGAGATCTCCTCGGCGGCGAGACCCAGCATCACAGGGGGCGTGAGTAAAGCGGCGCGTCACGCCCCCTGAGACGCCGTATGTACAGCGCTCACCGAGCACAGTACATACAAAGGGAGAAGTTGGGAGGGAAACGATCCCTCCTGCCTTCTCCCTGTACTAGCTGACTCCGCGCGGCTTAGGTAAAACAGCCGTGCGGAGTCAGGGAGATCGCGGGCCTTGTGTTTGACACCTGTGCCATAGATGTTCATAATTTAGGTGTAGTTATGAGAAATGACACAGGGAACAAGTATTGAATACGCCTACTGGAATGTATTTAATACTTCATACAAAAGCCTTTGTTGGCGATGCAGCTTAAAGGGGTTGTCTTGCTACAAGGATTGCTTTTTATGTTAAAGATCTTACGAAAACAAGCCATTTTGTAATATGTGTCCATTAACAGTGTCCTACCTACTCCTAGATATCCCCTCTTGTATGGGCTGTATCAGCTCCTCAGGTCGCTATAGCTACAGACCTGTTCAATCTCTCATAATTGGCTGCCAGCACTGGTTGCTATAGCTACAGACCTGGCTTCTACTGCAGCCTAGTGGAAGCCAGTAAACACGCCCCCTGAATTCTAAACGAAACCAACAAAACAGGACTGAGGTGAGATGAATCAGTGTAGTGAGACAACCCCCTTTAAAGATGCCTCCTGTATGGAATTAACTAGTCGCATGCATTGCTCAGGTGAGATTTTCTCCCATTCTTCCACAAAAATCATGAAGGTTTCATGGGCTCCTTCTATGAACTGGGGTGGGGGTGGGGGGTTAATGGCACTGCTTCCAGTTTTGCAGATGATACCAAGCTACTTAGTATAGTGCAGTCTATGAAAGACGTTCATAAATTTCAAGCAGACATGGGGACACCGAGGTTTTTCAAATGAGGTTCAATGTGGATAAACGTAAAGTTGTGCATCTGGTTACTAATAATCCACAAGCATCATATGTCCTAGGGGTGAAGAAAACTGGGAGAATCGCTTGTTGAGAAGGATCTGGATGCACTTGTAGATCATAGACTACAGAACAGCATGCAATGTCAATCAGCTGCTTCTAAGGCCAACAGGATATTGGCGTGCGTTAACAGAGGCATGGACTCGCGGGAGAAGGATGTCATTTTATCCCTATATAATGCATTGATGCGGCCTCATTTGAAAAATGCTGTTAAATTCTTGGCTCCAGCTTATAGAAAGGATGTAATGGAGTTAGAGAAAGTGTAAACCAAACTAATTTAGGGGGATTAACTTATATAAGAAAATAAATGGCCCCTACAAAACATATGGTGAAAAGCTATTTCATTTAAAACCCCCTCAAAAGACAAGCAGACATTCCCTTCGTCTGGAGAAAAAAAAAAAAAAAGGATTCAAATCTCCAGAAGAGAAAAACCTCCTTCACCATGAGAACTTGAAATCTGTGGAATAGCATGACTGAGGATCTGTTGAGAGCTTTAAAGCGGTTGTCTCACTACAAGGATTGCTTTTTAGGTCTAAGATCTTGCAAAAAACTGTCACCTTGCAATATATGTCCATTAACAGTATCCTACCTATTCTGAGATATCCCCTCTTGTATGGGCTGCATCAGCTACTCAGGTCGCTATAGCTACAGACCTGTTTGATCTATCCTGATAGGCTGCCGGCACTGGTTGCTATAGCTACAGACCTGGTTTCTACTGCAGCCTAGTAGAAGCCAGTAACACGCCCCTGAATTCAAAGCGAGACCAAGAAAACAGGACTGAGGTAAGATGAATCAATGTAGTGAGACAACCCCTTTAAGAAAGGTTTAGAAAACTACTTACTGCTAAATAATATTAATACTTATATAGCCGTATAAAATATCTATATCCAGTCTGATGGCGACTTTGGGAAAAATAATGAAATATTTCTTTAGTGCTTTCCTTATGGGTTCCAAAGTTTTCATCAGTAGGGGGAACAAAAGCTTAAAAATTCCCTATCCCCCTCCTTTGAACCACATATTTCCCCATCTTTGGTTGAACTTTATGGACATATGTCTTTTTTCAATCATACTAACTATACAACTCTGAGCACTTGTTTCTTCCATAGATTTACTATTGGATTCAGTGACTAGACTATTCTAGCAGCTTTATTTTCTTTCTCTGAAACCAATTGAGAGTTTCCTTGGCTGTGTGTTTGGGATCATTGTCTTGTTGTAATGTCCATCTTCGTTTTATCTTCCTCCTGGTAGATGGCAGCAGATTTTTATCAATGTCTCAATACATTTGTCCATTCACCCTTCAGTTAAACCAAGTTTGCCAGTGCCATATGCCGCAGTAGCTTAGAAATTCCTCTGTAACCAATGCCATCAGTATGTTCTGCAACAATAAGGTTGTGAAGGTCTTGAGACAGCTCACTGGTTTTACCCATCATGAGAGATTTCTTTTGTGGCACCTTGGTAATGAGACACCTTTTTATAGAGCATCATTTTAACCAGCTGCTATTATTTTTCATTGAGTGGCAGAATTGCTTTCTAATAGCGGATAGATTTCAGCTTTTTGCACCTCTTCATGTATTCAATACTTTTTTCCTGTGTCATTTCTAAATTTTACACATAACCCAATTTATAGACATTTATGGTTTGATTTATTCACCTGTGTTGATTGGATGTGTTGTTACCAACATCTGGTAAGAATTTCAGGTCAATAACACCTAGAAATAGATTTACTTTGAAAATTGGTGACATGATCAATACATATTTCACCCACTGTATGTATGTATGTATGTATGTATGTATGTATGTAAACTTTTGTTTGCCCCGACAAGGACAATAATTCACACAAGACCATATAAAAGGTGTTCCAATCTTGCACTATGATGACCTATAGATTGGATATACCATCAAAGTAGGACCCTCTGGGACCCACACCTATCTCGGTAATGTGCCTCTGAAAGTCTCTACACAGAAAAGAGTTGGTCGTGCTTGCGCATGACTCTCCATTCTGTTCTATGGAAGTTCCGGGCACAGCAATTGAAGCGAGAGGTGAACATTGGTTATGAAGGTGGACAAGGGCAGACTTTCACGCTAGAGTTGGGCAGATCACCACCAGAATGAACAATGGCAGCTACCAGATGTATGTCCAAAACAGTTCAGCGAACCCTACTGCATATGGGGCTCTGAAGACAACAGATGACACTGGACCTCTTCTAACCAAGTTGCATCAAGAGAAAAGGCTTTTCACGGCAGTATTGGAATCAGACCTCCATTAACTGGTAAAGGGTTGTCTTCTCCAATAAGCCCCATTTTCTGCTTAATCCAACAGATGGACATTGGCATGTTAGGCAAAAAAAAATAAAAAAATCAGAAAAGAAACACCCTGCAACCATTTCCTGAAGAACACAAGTTGGTGGTGGCCGTATTATGGTCTGGGAAATGTTTTTGGGGCATTCTCTGGACCACTCTTCCATCTGGAAAGCACTTACAACCAATTTGGATATGAATCAATACCTGCAGATCATATACACACATAGATGCTGATGGTCTACCCTGGCGCAGATGTGATCTTCCAGGAGGACAATAAGACAGGTCACACACCTAGAAATCTCCAACACTAGTTGGAAGAGCATGACCAAGACTTACAAGTACCTGGCCTTTTATTTCCCCAGACATGAATTCAACCGAGCATCTGTGGCACAAACGCGATCATCGTGTTCGCTCTATGGATTCACCCCCATGCTCCCTGTGGGATACCCTGCAGTCAGCATGGCTTCAGACACCTGAGACAACCTACCAGGACATTATGGATTCAGTCTCGGCTTGTCTATCTGCAGTCCGTGTTCCTTTCGATATTACCTGGTGGTCATAAAAATGTGACTTGACTGTAAATATGACATTTCTTGCAATGTAAGGGATTTGAAAAAAAATTAAAAAAAATAGGAGAGAAGCCGAGCTGCAGAAATTCTAGGTATAAATGCCTGACAAACATAACTACACCTCTCAACTGGAGTTAATGAAAAGACAAACATGCCCAAGTAGTTGGATTCACTGTCAACTCCTTAAGGCCATGTTCACACGGCCATCTGCGGGACGTAATTCAATCCGTAATTACGCGCCGGAGTGCGCCAATTACGGGCTGAATCCGTCCCAGTAACTACGGTAATCCACAGTTCTCATAGAGAACTATGGATTACGTCCCCTTTCCCCCTCTGGGCGAATACGCCGGGGGGGGGAGAAATTCAATGTCATTTTCTAGCGGCGTATCGCGCCACACAGTGATTGTCTAGGGGCCCGGGCGAGGTCCCGGGCCCCCCCGCCCCCTCCCCCCCCCCGCCCACAGGCGTAACTGGGGGCAAAAATTACGCCCCGCAGTTAAACCATGTGAACATAGCCTAAGGGGTTTCTAGCTTTCAGACCTAAAACTTGAAAGAGGGATGCAGGGTCATTACACACAAGGACAGTATATAACTAATCCTACATCCAAAACTGCTATAACGGGACCTATGTTGTCGCACTATCCTCCAAAGCCCAGCAAGTGTGGGCATGGGTTCAGTAGCAGCTACTGCGGGTAGCAGACTACAGTTCCCATCATACATTGCTGACATTTATTCCAACCTGTTCTCTCCTTTAGTCCCCTGGCTTCAAAAACAAGCCTCCACCCTCCTGTTTTTCTCATATTGCGTTCCCCCACTGCCAAGCTTCTCATATTAGTTCCTAGCTACACCCTCTACCATCGCAGACAACTCACCTTTCTAGAGCTGGACATGCCTGACCAGAAAGCTGAAACTGAACTACAGGTCGTATCCCTTATCAACAAAAACCCCCCCCCTTCAAAGGGGTTGTTCCTACCTCGTTCATTTTACCTCAGTCCCCTTTTTTTTGGTTCACTTTGAAATTTAGGGGCAAGTTTTTTGGTTCTTTAGGGTTCAGTAGAAAACCAGGTTTAGCTATGCAACCATGCTGGCACCTATCAGGGGAGATAAAAAAAGGGGGTTTTTTGTGCTAGTGACCTGAGGGGCTGATGAGCCCATACAAGAGTTTATATCTGGATAGGTAGGATACGTTAAGGGACATATATTGCAAAGTGACTTGTTTTTGCGAGATCTTTAACATAAAAAGCAATCCTTGTAGTGAGACAACTGCTTTAACATCAGATTTTGAGCCAGTAATTAGCAAGTATGTGAAAACTATTACAAGTATTAATTACTATGAGCTGAAGATTTTTTACTTTGTAATGCACACTGTCAACAGAAGTCAAGCTTGTGTATACCAGAAACCCTTTTTAAGGCACGGGGAAGTTTGTAGTGTTTGGGTAAATGTACACAGGATGGCTATGCTACAAAATTCCTTAAAGGGGTTGTCACACTACAATGATTGCTTTTTATGTTAAAAGACTTCAAAAACAAGTCATTTTGCTTTTTGTGTCCTTTAAAACAGTTGTCCTACCTATTCCTAATATTCCTCTTGTATGAGTACATCAGCTCCTCGGGTTCCCTAAAAGACAAACCTGTTTGTTCTTCCCCGATAGGTGCCCCATTGGTTTTCTATAGCTAAGATGGTTACTATGCCCAAGTAAAGCCAGTAAACAACCCCCGAATTCAAAAAAGAAACCAAAAAAAAAGGACTGAGATAAGATGAAAACAATGTAGTGAACAACCCCCCTTTAAAATAAGTTATCAATAGCAAAGTGGGTGACATTTAAAGAAATTCATCCCAAAGCTTTAAAAAAATCTGCTTTGAAATTGACCCCGTAAGGCATTATTTTGGGGGGATTTCGTCCGTATTTTACGCCTTTCTGCGCGAATACAGGCTGAAATTTCGTCCCAGTCATTACAGTAATCCAATTTTTATAGAGATTTTGGATTAAGTTCCTCTCCCGCTTTGGGGAAACGTCGCGGGGGAGATAAGTGACATGTCAATTATAGCGGCGAAAATGCGCCGCTAGTAATGATAGTTATGGGGGGCACCTTTGGGGACAAATTTTAAATTGTAAAATACGGGGATTTTCCGCTGCAGACAATCCGCAGCATTACTGTCCCACATGCTGGGACCCCAACAGAGATTGTCTAAGAGTATTTAAATGAAAAAAAATAACTGAAGTAAATGCTCTAAAACATCTAGGATTCACCTACCAAATCCAGCACCGATGTTGTGGTGGTCCCCGCCAACCTTCCCCCCCCCCCCCTCCCACTTCTCCCGCAGCAATCTACATACATCTACAAAGATACCAAGCATCAAACACCGCCTAAAATTGAAGTGATAATGGTTGTTTTTATGTATCATTTCTCCAGACACCTTCTCATTCATTATAATTGGAGAACTCCATAGGAGAACCCGTCAGGGGTTTTTTTCTGCCCTATAGAGAGGTGTGATAAAGGGAGAGATTGAGCTTTGTTATACACTACCCAGAAAGTTAGGGTATTCGGCTTTGGTTAAATTTCAGGATAAACATAACATTTTTTTGAATTTTTTTTTTTAAAATTAACTAAATTAGACCATATCTTAAAATTTTAGAATGCAAATGTCCAACTGTTCAGTGTTTCAGTACTTTTTGCACAAAATTTCTGATCTTACAAGGAGCTTAAAGAGTTTCTCATTACAACTTTCAGGGCCCTTCTTCAAAGGCAAAGGGAAAAAGAATTTTTGAATTCGGGGCGTGTTCTTGCGCCCCTTCTTCCCTTTTAAACCCTCTTTTCAGCACCAGAACTGCCTCCCCCAAATTTTAAGGGGGGGGGGGGGGGAAAAAACGGGGGGGTTGCTCCTTAAACTTGGTCCTCCTAGGTTGTGGGTTTTGCCTAGATCGTTTTTTTGTCAGCCCAGGGAGGCAGAGAGAGAGCTGAAAAAGCTGTGTTTGCAAAATAGCAAGCAGGGGGAGGGAAAGTTTCCTATCCCCCTGAGTGATAAAAAATCTCCCATCCCGCCAAAAAACCTGTCGAACGGGGGACACAGGGCAGCGGGGAAGGTTATTACTCAGGGGGTTTACTAACAGCAGGCATAAGCTTTTCACATGCCCCTGACTGTTCTATTTATTTACATAGTAAGCTCCACAGAAAATTTTTGATTATAGTAACAACAGGGTCACTGCTGTCACATCTTTTGATCCCCTCACCTCTGCTTCCCAATTTGAGCACAGGAGAAGCCGGGAACACACATTTTTTAACCCAAAGCGCACGAACAGAACCCGGGGCCCCTCCCCCTCCCCCCACTACAGAAGCATTCTTGCAGGAGGGGGCTCCTGTTTCTGACCGTATTCTGAAGGGAGAGTCATCAGACCTGACACCCAAAGTGAGATAAAGATCAAAGGTACTGCTATGAGTTTTGAGAAGCTGATTTATACACAAAAGGGGGGAAAAAAATCAAGGTTTTTGCCCATTTTCCAAAGTGCGTTTTTTAAATGAATCTTTTAATTTAAAACCCAATCATTGTAAAAAAAACCCTTTAAGGAAAAAAATTCCCCGGTGGTTGATCCCGAATTGCCCCAAAAATTAAGGGGTAAATTTGAATTCAGACAAAAATCCTCTTC
Source organism: Phyllomedusa bahiana (assembly GCA_025379985.1). Classification (NCBI taxonomy): domain Eukaryota; kingdom Metazoa; phylum Chordata; class Amphibia; order Anura; family Hylidae; genus Phyllomedusa; species Phyllomedusa bahiana. The sequence continues at coordinate 36,412 of JAODAL010030163.1, read as the reverse complement.
AAAGCCGGGTTACATTTTTAATATGGACCATGACAATACCCTTCAATTTTTAACAGTACCTCCTATTCGAGGCTTCAAGCAGGAGCTTTCCCCCAAAAGGAAGTGGAAATGAGCTTAATTAGGATAACAAAGAGTGTCGCAAAAAATTTGTATCAAATAGGGGAGGAAATTGGAAGAGTCACAAAGGAAAGAAAGTGAAAACCTTTGGCTCCATCACACACTGATGGCCTCAATTTCCCCAACTCCCACGGCGCATGTTTAACCTCTTACCGCCGCAGCCAGTTTTTACCTTTCTGACAGAGCCCAGTTTTTAAAATTGCATGTGCCTTTTTTGAGAAAAACTTTTTTTTACTTTTTCCTATCCAAGTGATTTAGATTGTTTTTCTGTGACACCTTGTGCTTTGGGGGAAAGTTCACGCTTTAAATTTAATCCCGGGAAAAACCCTTACGCCGGGGTAGCTTTTTAAAACCCAAGACTTTTATTACAGGGGATTAGGAAGGGGAAATGGTTTTTTTGGGCAATTCCGCGGCGGGTGGAAAACGGGAAAATCCCCCTACGGCCCCCTTAACCCCCAATTTGGTATTTTGAAACCCTCAACGACCCCGGGGGGTAAATGTAAAAAGGCTAGTAAAAGCAAGGAGGAAGGGGAGGGGGTTAAAACCCCCCCCGGATTCAGGGGAAATAAAAAAAAATTAGGGCATTGGAAAAAAAATTTTCTTTACATCCAATTCAAAATTTTTTTTAACCCGCCCCTTTTTCTGAAACCTTTTAATAAACATAACCCCCTTTAAAAATTTTGGTCCCAAAAATCCTTGTTATTTGTGAAAAATAGCAAAATATCGTGAAAACTTGGAAAAATTTGCCATTTTCAAAAATGTCTGCTTGTAAGAGTTATTCCACACAAAATAGTTTATAACTAGCATCTATCACATGTCTGGCATCATTTTTTAAATGTCTTTATTTTTTTATGACACTAGCAAGTTTTCTTTTTTTTTTTTTTTTTTTTTAGGGATCAGTTCTGACGTGGCTTTGAGGGTTCTGTATGTTAGATACCCCCATAAATGACTCCCCAAAAAACAAACCTCTTTAAAATATTCTAACTGCATTTTGGAAATTTATTAACCCATTAGGTTTTTCACAGAAATTAAAGCATTGCTGCTGTGTACTGATCTCCATGGCGACTGGGCACAGGGCATGGCATGGCATAGTGATGTTACAAGCAGCCCTGGAAATCTTTGTTAGGCTTCCGGTGTTCTCATGGAAGAAAGCTGCATTTGTGATCGTTCCGCCTCATGCTGTATGAGGCCAGCATGAGGGCCCGTCAATATCCTTGCTGGCATTACAAAGGGCCACATGATGTAAACGGGTTTTAAATGGGGACGGACACTTTGGGTTTCTCTCCCCCCCTTAAAAGCTGGAGTTGGTGACATTAAACATCTGTTCCGCAGGGCATTGTTTACAATGAAGCGGTCATCAGTGTGTGATGGAGCCAAAGGACGTCCACTTCTTTGCCTTTCTGTGACTCTTCCAGTCTCTCTGTATCTCTGTTACAATCTACTGATGACACACTATGGCACTCTAAGCTCAGTTGCCACTTCCGTCCGAGTGCATCCTGCTTTAAGCCTCACACTGACATGGTACTATTGATCGATTGTAAGGTGTTGTCTTGGGCTCATGATGTCAAAATGTGAACAGCAGGATAAGGAGGACTTTTTAAACCCCAAATTTAAATTTATCCCTAAAATTTATTGGGCGATTCAAGGATCAAACACATGTTGTGAATTTTGCCATTAAGCTTCTTGTTCGAGATCAGCAAGTTGTGCAAAAAGTACTGAAACATTGAACAGCTGGACATGCGCATTCTAAGTGGAGATGGTCTTATTTAGGTCATTTAAAAATATTTAAAAAAAAAATAAAATCAAGAAATGTTATGTTCATCCTGAAATTTCAATCAAAAGCCAAAAATCCCTAGATTTTTGTGAGTGGCGTATAAATGGTTATCTGATCTGAAGCAGGATTTCAAAGTAAAAAGCAGAGAGAAAAAAAACTAAACAGAGTATGAAAGTACTACTTACCCCACCCACATACTGTGAATGACAGTTTGTACACACACTGATGCAGGGAAAGCTGTCAGTCACTGTATGTGGGCTGGGTAAGCATTACGTTCACTTTTAGGTTTCCTATGTTCTCTGTTTTATTTTTACTCAGAAATCCTATAAATCATATAACCCTACATATCAGAGCTCAGCTTCTCTCTATCACATTAACTACCTGATAGTGGCATCTTTAAAGGGGTTTTGCCACGATATAATGTTGACGTGGGATCCTCCAAAATGGGTATTTAAATCACTTTTCTAAATATATGTCATTAAAAAAAGTGAAGCCTGGGCAGCTCAGCCTTTCCTTACATGCCCTTAGTTTCCTGACAGTTTACATTAGACATAACCAGGACACTGACAGGAGCTGATCTGGCCCACTTGCATGGTTTGAGCTTCTTATCTGATGGCAGGGAACATGAACAAGCTTTTAAGGGACTGGGGGGAAAAAAAGTGTCTCCTGTACAGAGAATCCACTGGTTGTAATGTAATTATCAGAGTAAAGATTGCAGACACTCCCTGCTCAGCCCTCCCCCCCCCCCCTGCAGCTTTGAATGGGCTGGGGAAAAATGAGCCTGTGTCTCCTGTATAGAAATCCACTGGTTGTAATGTAATTATCAGAGTAAAAAATTGCAGACACTCCCTGCTCAGCCCCCCCCCCCCCCCTGCAGCTTTGAATGGGCTGGGGAAAAATGAGCCTGTGTCTCCTGTATAGAAAATCCACTGGTTGTAATGTAATTATCTGAGTAAAAAATGCAGACGCTCCCTTGACTCACTACTCAGCCCTTCTTCCTCCCCGAGTCCAGCGGTTTGTGAAGGAATGAAGGAAACCTGCCTGCCCAGAGCGAATCTTCTCTCCTGAGCAGATAAGTGGGAGAAAACAAAACCCATTAAACTTGTGCACAATAGTTATTCTCTGTGATTTAGCAAAACAATGTTTGCTCAAATACAGAGACTGAGCCTCGGGAATGTGCATGGGAGGTGGAGTGATAACCACAGAGGATGTACTTGTTTTTTTAAACACAGAAACACAACACCCCTTTTTTCAAGGCTCAAGTTCAGCCTGTTAGCTGAGGAAATCACTTCTTGGCAAAACCCCTTTAAACGGAACCTAACGCTTTAGTTTATGCACATTTTTTAAATAGCTTAGGACATTTATGGGGTTAAACAGCCTGGGCAGTAATTCTCTCTAATCCTGACCATTAACGGTCAGTGGCACACTCCTGTAGTAAGCATGTGGGTACTACTGCTGTGCCCACAATCTCCCCCTGACGTAACTTTATGTCACTGCGGTAACATGCTACAAAACATGACGCACAGTAACGTCATTCTGTGTGGTGTGCAGAAAGCCTTACCTAAGCAACCTACATGTGACTGTTATTCCCTCCATCACCGAACCCCAGACATACGACCTCATTTATCACCACGGTATGGCAGTAAAACGAGTATAGCTGCCTGCAGCAACCCATAGCATGGCGGTCACTTCATAATCAGCTGCTCTGGGTAAACATGGGCATTTTCTACCAGACCATATTGATAACTCTTCCCATAGTCTTTAGCGACCACTGGATTAGACGATGCAACAAGAATAGGGAGCTTGGTAGTTGTTTTGGTTTAAGTACGGCTTTTGTCTAGCCATTTGAAATTCCTAAACCTTTTAATTAATGATCACTTTTACGTAATTACAGTTTCTCAAAATATAGTTTCTAGACAATTGCAGGGGAAACTAGCGAGTATAAGAAAAAGCAACAATTATACAAATTCTCTTCAAATCCACTTAGCTTCATCTGCAATCACCGGGTGTAGAGGGTCATACAGCACCCACTTGTGTATAGGCTAAGAGAAGAATTTGAACTTGTTGGGGTTCAAGTGTGAAAATTTGGGATGTCATAGGGCTCAGTGTACACTAAATCAGAGCCATAAGTTCATGGATAAGCCATGAAGAGGTGTTTCAAAAGTTTAAAATGCTCGTTAGTTGCTTGGGGATGCTAAAAAAATACATCACAGAAAAATGGGACAAAAACTAAATTACACAAGAAAGGAGGAATTCTTAAAAATCCTCACACAAGTCAAAAACGAATTCCCATTAAGAAAGAGACGCCGCAATGCTATATGAGAAGGTCCACAGGTGCAAAGTACTAATATGCTATCATAAATCATATATGCTTCTATGTGAAGGAAATCCTTTTTCTTCTGTGTACAACATGAACTTCATTACACTTCAACATATGTTCCCTACAAAATAGTTAAAAGGAAGGTAGTATACACAAGGTTTTGGAGTAGAAAATCATCTACTTTACATCACGATGCAATTAGCGTCCATCCTGGATAGCAGAGAGTACGCACAGGTGCAAGGTGCTTGGCACTTTCCCCCTATCCAAAAATGGAACTAATCGCATTTTTGATTAAGTAATGATTTTTCTACTCCAAAACCTTAAAGGGGTTGTCTCACTACATTGATTCATCTCACCTTAGTCCTGTTTTCTTGTTTCATTTTGAATTCAGGGGCGTGCTTACTGGCTTCTACTAGGCTGCAGTAGAAGCCAGGTCTGTAGCTATAGCAACCAGTGCTGGCAGCCTATCAGGAGTGATCAAAGAGGTCTGTAGCTATAGCGACCTGAGGAGCTGATGCAGCCCATACAAGAGGGGACATCTAGGAATTAGGTAGGAAAATGTTTAATGGACACATATTGCAAAGTGACTTGTTTTTGCAAGATCTTGAACATAAAAAGCAATCCTTGTAGTGAGACAACCCCTTTAAACATACTACTTTCAAAATATATTGAAATGTAATGAAGTTCATGTTGTACACGGAATGTACACAAAGAAGCATATATGATTTATGATTACCTAGTTTATACTCAACTCCACATATTAATCTACCACAGGTGGAGCAGCCAACAGAGATTCCCTTTCTCTGTACAATTCAGTCCAATATAACGGAGTTGCTGTTCAGGACTAGGAGAAGGTATTCTGGTGTCCTAGGCAAATAAGGCATATAACACGCCCCCAATGGAAAACTCAGCCCAATCCATACCTCCTTGCACCCCTTTTCTGCCTGGGATGAAGCGCTGCCCTAGGTGGTCGCCTACCTGTCACCCCGTCCTTGTTGTGGTTACAATGGCAAATGCACAACATAGAATATATAGACACTGTAGTCAGATAATTAGTAACATCTTTTCAAATTATTTTTAATATCTCTGTATAACAAAGATATAAAACTGTATAACAAAGTTAAACCTGTGGTCGCATCCTCACATGAGATAAATACTAATTTTAACTCCTTACCGACATTGGACGTATGAGTATAAGGGGCTATATGGCCGGCAGGTGTTAGCTGCTAATTGCAGCCAACACCTTCCGGTTACTGCGCGGGGTGGAGCTTGCGCCGTTCTGCCCTGTTTAACCCCTTAGATGCCGCTGCAAAGTTGGCCGCGGCATCTAAATCAATGAGAAATGGTGCCGGGCATCGTTCTTCACTTCGATCAGGGCCCCTGTGGCGAAATCGCGTGGTGCAGATCACTGTATTACAATGCATTAGGCTATGTAAGCGATCATGCCCCTTAGTGGTGAAGCACCCTAGTGGGACTCCGTGAAAAAAAAAAAAAAAGTTTAAAGTGGAAAAAAAAAAAATAACCACTTTTGCCATTCTATAAAAACAGAAAATAAAATAATGTTACACAAAATGGGTATGGCCGCGGCCAATAAAGTCCGATCTATTAAAATATATCATTTATCCCATATACTGAACACCATAGAAGAAAAAAATATATATTCCAAATGCCAAAATTGCAGTCCCCTAAAAATTGGAATAAATGTAATAAAAAAATGTACATGTATTCCAAACTGGTATCAACAAAAAGTACACTTCAGCCCGCAAAAACAATGGCCCACACTCAAGTCTGTAGGTGTAAGTAAAAAAAAAAAAGTTATTGGCCACAGAAAATTGCGCCGCTGCGCAAATTTCAAAAATTGAAAAAGTTTGGCATTTTTTTACAGTACCAAAACATAATGAAAACCGTACACATCTGGTATTGCCGGATTCGGATCAGCCTGTAGAATACAGATAGCGAATAATTAATACCAGTGATTGAACGCCGTAAAAACAAAACTTCGACGCAGATGTGAACCTAGCCTTAGGATTTTATATGGAGAGAGTGGAGACCGTCCCTCAGTCACTACAGCAAACCTCTGATATTTCGGGAGACAACACCCCCTTTGTTAAGTTTGACATTGTAACATTTTTTCAAATGCTTCAATTTGCAACAAAGTATCTGACTAAAACGTCTAAAGTCTAATTTGTGCACTTGTAGCAGCAACTGGATTATATTGCCCTGATATTATTATTATTATTTATTTTAAAGCGCCATTGATTCCCGGGGCTGTAATTGAGGGGGGTTACATCATTACATAGTCAAACGAGTACAGTGATAAGTGATGAATGACAATTGGCACGACAGAGGGAGAGAGGACCCTACCCGCGAGGGCTTACAGTCTACAAGGATATCAATATCATACCTGCACATAAATTCAATACAATGGTATGCCCATTAGTACTTTACACCTTTAGAACCTCTCCCATCTAGCATTGGGGCTTAGCAGACTCCTATTGGAAACTTGGTTTTCGACTTTCCCGAGGATCAGTAAGTAAGCCTCCATTCTTCTGTGATTTAAGGTTACAGGAAAAGAAAAAAGCCCAAAAAACTTACCTTTTAAACCTGCACAATCCAGCGCTGCTGCCGATCCCAATACCACACCTGATGACATCCCAATCGATGCTAGCGTGATGTTGTAGCCTATCACAGCCTCAGTGGTTACTTGGCATATAGACAACAATAGGCCGCAGCAGCCTGTTAAAAGCTGCAGGGTCACATGAAGAAGCAATGTAACATCATCGACCAGCGGCGGCACCGGAACGAGCAAGTTTCTACTTTCTATCATCCTCAAACAGCTAACGAGCATTTCAAACGTTCGGATCTCCGACGGGCCTCCGTTGCAGTGGTAGGCATCAGTATACCTCTAATTCAACCTTCACAGAAAACTACAGAGACCTTTTCTATACAGAGGGCCAGCACCAAAAGATATACTATGCCATATACATATTTACAACGGCCGCCAATGTTGGGAGCGCATACCTTTGATAGAAGCCTGAAAGAAAGAAGGCTGACCATACAAAGTATAAAGATATCAGGATTATAAAAATGCAAGGAGATCTTGCGGTACATGTAAAGGGGGCGCCTATTACCTCTACACAAGCATTGCTCAGATGGATAGGCTGTGAGGTCTATTCACATGGTATAGTTGTCAAGAGTAACAAAACTAGAAAATAATTGAGAAGCCAAAAAAAAACCACAAAAAAACCCTACACTCGCCTTCCCCCTGTCCTCGGTTCCAGTGTTGGGTCTCTTCAGTCTTCTGTTTACTATCTTCTACACCTGAACAGGCATGCCACTGCTGCAGCTTCGGATTGGCTGCACTGGTCACATGCCTCTACTTAGATCACCATTTGGAGCTGTTCACTTCGGAAAGGTGAAGCAGTCATGTGATTGCTGCAGCCAATCACCAGCTGCAACAGTGACATCCTGGTTCAGAAATAGAAGATAGTAAACAGAAGACTGAGTGCTAGAATGCTTTCTTGAATTCTACTATTCTCACCTTTCTCCCGAGACCGGTTAGGCTTTTTTATGTCATTTCAACAGTAGGTTTTTGTTTTTTTATTAATATGAGGGGAAATTTTTTTTATAAAAAAAAAACAAAAAAAAAACTCTGTCTCAATTTTTTTTTCTTGACAACAATAAACGTTGTAATTCGGCCACCTTTCCATCATTGACATTTAAATAAAGTTGATATAAAGTTTTAGGTTTTATTTATACACAGGACTGTATCCAGAACAAGGGGACATGCTCTACTTCTTGAGGAAAGGTGGTTTCTACATAAACATAGAAAGGGATTCTTTACTGTAAGAGCAGCGAGACTGTGAAACTCTCTGCCAGAGGAAATTGTCATGGTGAATTCACTAACAGTTCAAAAAAGGGTCTGGATGCATTTCTAGAGTGTAATAATATAACAAGTTATATTGACTGGGACTCTGGAGAAGAGTCATTGATCCAGGGATTTATTCTGATTGCAGATTGGAGTCGGGAAGGAATTCTTTCCATAAAATGACGACAACTGGCTTCTACCTTCTTTTGGATCAACACTTTAGCACAATAGGCTGAACTGGATGGACGTCTGTCTTTTTTCAGCCTTACAAAACTATGTAACTATGATTGTTGGGGGCAGGACTAGAACTTGTGGTTTGGGCTGTTCGTATTAATTTTAATAAAATTTGATTTTGTGTAATTTTTTATACATATTTTGTCACTTATAGAGCTATAAGAAGACATTCTGGTGGGAGAGATGGGGGTTTCCATAACTTTTTTTTTAATTCTAATTTCCACTGTAAGGGCATGTCCCCACGGCACCAGTTTCTGGACGGTTTTTCAGACGGTTTGCGGTTTTGCAAACAGCCTGAAAAACCGGCCGCAAACTAACACACCGGGCCGCTATGGAAAACCCGTGCAGCAGTCCCCACTTTTTCAAAACGGTGGCCACCCAAAAAACATTGTTCATGTTCATTCTCCCGTCCGGTTTTCGGATGTTTTATAATCATCGCAATGTGAAGGAGGGCTTTTCTCCGGCAGCCGTGGGGACGGCACTAAAACAGGACAAATACCGGTCGGATAAACCGACTAGTATTTGTCCTCTGCCATGGGGATGAGCCCTAACTGATATATTAGCCCCAGTTACAGGGGAAATCCAGGAGAAACACACCACCTACACGGAGTGCAGAGTTGATCTGGGTCTATTAAGTCCCAGCAATTCAGGCAGTTACCGAGCCTTGGCGGTCACATGACCACCTGCGCCACAAGGCAGGAAGCCAACACAGGCTTTTTGCCGATCTGTGTATACAGCACTCATTGAGGGCTGTATACACAGCGATATAGAAGGCAGGGACAGTAATAAACTATTCCTATCTTCTCCACCCGTGTAGCTGCACAATTAGTATTTAGGTTATGTTCATACGGCTGATTTTCACGCTGTTTTCAGAGAGGTTTTTGGAGAGTTTCCGCTCCCAAAACTGCATCAAAAAAGCCTCCAAAACGCCCCCAGTTAAATTTAATTAATTCTTATGTAAAACAGCCTTGTAGTTCACACATGAGGTTTTTACACACATTTTAGGTTCTTCTTTGGAAGTGGTTTGGACGCTGGAAAAAAAAAAAAAAAGAAAAAAAAAAAAAAAAAAGAAGATTCATGTCAATTCTTGAAGCGTTTTCAGTGCTGAAAATCCCCATAGGAATCAATGGAGAGCTTCGAAACCACATCCAAAATATCAGCGTGTTTTTAGACGCGTTTCTCGCCGCAGATTTTGCCCTGTCTACTAATTTGTATGGGTGAAAACCTCTACCAAAAACGAATCAAAAACACGCTGAGAAACGAGTCTGAAACCTCTTCTGAAGAAGCGTGTTTCAGGTGGGGTTTTAATGCGGTTTTGGGCGCTGAAAAATCAGCTTCCAGTCGATGCCCAGAAATTTAAAGTTCACGGGTGTTCAGTAACTAGTTCATATAAAATAGATATAACTGTATTATACCTTTTATTTGTCCATTTTTTCCAGTTTGGGGCCAGTTAATGATTACGAGATCTGAAAAGATTCAAACCACAACACATTTCCTGTATATGATGCCAGAATGAACAGAGCTTGGCAGATTCCAAAGAAACCAGTCTCCCTCTACTGACTGGACCTCTTAAAACAGTAATAGCACTGCAAGAGCAGCACCCTGGCAGGAGTTCCTATGTCATTCCCAATATCAACCTACATAAAGTAAGGTAATTTGAGTCTCAATTTAGATTTAAAGGAAACCTGAAATATTGAACATGTTCTCTGATCTGCCAGCAGCATGTTATAGAGCAGGAGGAGCCAAGCACATTAACATATAGATTTGTTATTCAGCAGAATTTGTGTTTTACAGAATTTAAATCACTGCTCATTCCTTAAGGAGTCCAGTGGGCGGTCTTATCAGTGATTGAGAGCCTTTCTGGTACGAGTATGCATACTGCCAACTGTCAGTCACTAATAACACCACTTACTGGACTCCTTAACCCAGAATAAGCAGGGATTAAAATAATTAAAACAGAAATTCTACTGAATCTTTTCCGATAGAACAATACAGGCAGTCCCCGGGTTACGGAAAGGATAGGGACTGTATGTTTGTTTTAAAAAATAAAAAAAATCACTGAAAGCTAGCCTACAAACTCCAAATCTAAAATATAACTTTTCATTCTTAACTTATAAAATGGTATATACAAACAAGCTTAACGACTGCAACAAAAAACGCCACTATAGCTACAATATACAAGTGGCACAGTGACTGTCCCTACAAAGGCCCTACACTGGACCTAATCCGGGCAGGGTAGTCGTCCCGAAAGGGTCGGCCCCACCTTGATGGCTACCCCTATTACAATTCTAATTTGGCCCTTACACGTACTATTTGTAAATACAGGATAATAAGTAGGGAAAAACAAAAGATCTCTGTCCTTAGCCTCCAAATCAAAAGGACCATTCGGACCCGTCACTGCCACAATAAAACCGAAATGTCACAAGTCAGATGATATCACTAGATAGGTCAAGAGAATCAACAAGGTTATATGAGCATCTGTCTCTAATTGCTAAATACTCATATTTTGCGGATCAGGTAAACCATATTTAGTAGAAGGTAATCATGTCCACACTTAGCCTGATTCCACACACATTCCCTTATGCAAAAAAAGTGAACCGTAGGTCATATCAGATAATCATATACGACCTTCATCCGATCAGCACATATTCCCATGCAAAAAAGTGAACCAACGGTCATATCAGATAATCATATACGACCTTCATCCGATCAGCACATATTCCCATGCAAAAAAGTGAACCATAGGTCATATCAGATAATCCTATACGACCTTCATCCGATCAGCACATATTCCCATGCAAAAAGTGAACCGTAGGTCATATCAGATAACATATACGACCTCATCCGATCGGGCGCATATTCCATGCAAAAAAGTGAACCCGTAGGTCTTAAGATAATCATTACGACCTTAAATCGATCAGCACATTTCCATGCAAAAAGGAACGTGGTATATAGAAATCTATAGCCCTTCACCCCGATGCAATATCCCAGGTTTCCCCCCTTTCCCTATTCTTTGGGGGTTCATCGGGGAAGTAGATATGCTTAGATGAGAGCCCCGCAGTGGCGAGATTGCTGCCATGAAGCTCAATAGTGGACTGTAGGTTTGTTCTTAAGTTAAATTTGTATGCAAGTCGGAACAGGTAAATTTATTCAATGTTACTCCAGCACAAAAGGGTTTGTTAAGTTTTGGATAGTGCATGGAAGGATTTTTACATTCGTTTTGCTGAATGTGCCCCTGTTAAGAAGATTTTCACCTTATTTTCACTTTACATGGAATGCTGGATTTGTCGTTCCACAGCTACTATCTGCTGTGGAACATGGAGTTAAAAGTGTCATCATTCCCCATAAGTCTCTGTTTGTAACTAGGGGACAGATGTAAGTCAGACCGGTGTAAGTTGGGGACTGCCTGTATATCAATCTGTTCAGCTCTTCCTGCTCTATTACATGGTACCAGCAGATAAGGTTGCATGTTCAACATGGCAGACCTATATGAAACAGATAGTAGAGAATATAAGACTTGTAGCTTACACACTCGGCTGCACACCATACCTTGGTTAGACTATGACCCGAACTTTTCATATAATGAGTCAAATGTTTCAGTGAACCAGAAGACGGTAAAACCACACATTACAACCATGCAAAACTATGCCGAGCAAAAATAGTTCTAGAAAGTTATTTTTGGCACCTAAATGTAATATGTCAATGGTGTAATTAGATGGGTGTATCAAAGCTGGGGACTCCCCTCAGCCTGCTGAAAAAGACAGCCTCCATCAGCCTTGTGGGCACTCTCTGCTCTGTTACTCCAAGGTACTTCTAGGATAGGTCTCATTTATTTCACTGTACTGTCTGTATACACAGTCCAGCAGGGTGTGTGCTTTATGACGGCTGCAATGAACGGGATTAAAGTGACAGAGAAACATCATATCCAGTTAGGGTATGTCCACACTGCGTGTTCTGTCCGTGTGGACATACGTTATTAGATACGTGTTTGGATCCATCTATAGGACCCTAAATGGACGCAAACAAGCATCTAGCAATGAGCAGTGTGATTTACATTACTTGCAATGTATAACATGCATCGGCGTTCTAACGAGTGATCACCGATGTGTCTTTACTTGAGTCTTTCGGATCCCTCTTTTGGATCAATTCTAAGAATGGACATGTCCATTCTTGATCCGAAAAACACAGCAGACACCCTATTAAAAACTATAGGGCGAGATCCTGCTGCAGCCAAACATGCACGCTGCGTTCTAGGATGCGGTTTTCAGATCCAAAAAGGTTACGAACATACCCTTAAAGTCTCTATTATGTGATGAAGAAAAACACCTTTCCCCAGAGAGCTGAAGACAGAATCTTATGTGTATATAGTGTTAAAGTGGCCATATACATTAGCCGAACCCATATATTTTAATAAAATGGACTAAAAGATGGAGGGGATAACAAGAGAGTTATTATATGACAGAGGGAGAGGAGAACCACCACGGGATTCATAAGTTTATCTGATTTACAGCAGGGTGTTTGAGTACAAAGCAAAGTAAATCCTGAAAGTACTGCTTACCCTGCCCACCTGCAGTGATTGATAGTTTGCTGGGTACATACACTGAAACAGAGAAAGCGGTCAATAATTGTATGTGGGCAGTCCGATCAGAATTTCCTGCATGCATGCTCAAAGGGAGCGTCATATTCCTAACAAGCTGGTTAGGAAGTGCTGTCAGTTGAAATCATTTGTAAAACTGGGTGGACCAATATACTGTTTGCTAATTTGTTTTCAGCAAAAAAAAAAAAAAAAAAAAAAATTAAATAAATGTGTGTGTGTAAATATATATATATATATATATATATATATATATATATATATATATATATATATATATATATATATATATCACACGCATACAAATAACTCATCTACCTTATACTCATCTACCTTATAGTGATAAGAGGACTGTTTATACTCTCCCAGGTTACACAGCAATGCTGACAAGCGAGCCAAAGACAATTGGAAGCATCAGCTTATTGTGACTTCTCAAGTAGCAAGTGCGAAATTAAAAAAACAAAATTCAAATAAAATTATATTACGCCTGCTTCACATCTGCGTTGAAGGTGGAGATGGACCAATTTACAACAGACACCAATGGCACCAGAAAGACCCCATTGACTACAACGGGTCCTTCATGCTTCTGCTGCATTATTTGTCGTTTTCACTAAGCTGCGCTATTTTTTCCGTCATTCCCCATGAAACTTGCATCTGAACCAAGTGTTCGAAAATATGTATATAACAAATATCTGATTTAAATAAATAAGAGGTCCTCTCCAGCTCTCTTTAAATGAGCCGTAATAGAGTATGGGCAACAGCCACTCTCCATTTACAGATGAAATTAAGTCCTAAAGGCCAGCTGCTTAGACATAACAATTTCAGTGGTCTTCCAGTCTTTACAAATCACATGCTACTTACTAACGTGTTTCAGGTCTACAAAACCAATGCAGACACAGAAATCAGGTTTTAAATCAAAGCACAATAAAGTAGAAATAGGAGAAAGGGAAAAACAAGGGAAGGAGGAAGATGGTAAAACATATACAACTAACTTCCTGAAATCCAACTGAAATCTTATACCTGGGGATTACGCAACAATTCCAGAGAAAATGTGAGTCCTCTACGTTACTGATGACCACTCTTGTAGTATGTAATCATCAGCTCCAGTGTATGTACAGCCACACAAGCTCAGCTATAGGGATCTGGTTTTCTTATTTTTACCTCCTTTTGTCAAGATTCCTCTTATTCATAAAAAAAAGCAATAGTTACAGCAAATAGAAATGAGAGGAGTTCTCATCAACACAAAATCGATCAACTATTAGGGCGCATCCCCACGGCATAGGACATAGGACAAATACCGGCGGGGGGGGGGGTCGGCTTTTCTCCGCGATGAGCGGAGAAGGACCCTCCCCCTCCCATTGAGAAGCACATCTTCCATCCGGTTTTCGGACGGAAGACGGTGCTTGCTCAATGTTTTGCCGCGGGGCGGAAAACCCGTGCAGTGGGGACTGCTGCGCGGGTTTTGCATAGAGCACAATTGTGCTCATTTTCGGCCGGTTTTTCTGGCGGTCTGAAAAACCGCAAACCGGCTGAAAAACCGGCCGAAAACCCTTGCCGTGGAGACACGCCCTTAGGGCATATGGGTCACACAGAGTAGGGTCCCTGCTTGGACTCTGTCTTTTAGTCGGCAAAGAAATAAAATAACAAAGAACAGCTCTAATTCTGGCAGACCTAGGTAATCACGTAGGACATGGTCCGCCACTGAATTGATGGGCTGCCACGTGGTGCTACATTATAAATATGAAGAGAAACGTAACATTGCAATATATCGCCATTACAAACTGTTACATGAGAATATGTGTGGGACTCTCACTGATCTGGAGAACGAGTAGACACAGAAGTACCCTCGACACTTCTTATGCACAACTGATCTCTTGGACACCAGCTGTGTGGAGAGCTGCAATATAATTAGGGACTATTCATACAGCGTTATATTGTCTACCAGTGATACCCCTTGGGGTACTGTCAAAGCGTGTCCATTTAGCAGATATAGCAAACGGTCCAAACTCGACTACATTAGCTCTACTTCTTTCTATGGGCCCCCTGTGGCAACAGTGGGATACCTTTTCTGTAGTACCTCAACAGATACCACCAGTGGACAACATACAGCCCATAACACTAAGGCGCAATACGCGCCGTGGATAATGCGTATTGGGCCGGCGGGCCGCATCCACGCCCCTTATTCAAGCCGGAATTGCGAGCCAAATCCGGCTCGCAATTACGGCTTGAATAAGCCGTGTGAACCGGGGCTAATCGCTCCAGGGGAACAAATGGCTAACTTCTACCAGACAATTCTGTGACTATGGTGGAGAGACTGCGGTGCACCTACACATTCATTTAGAGAGGCAGTAATATTAAAAAATATCTTCACAGCCCTGACATGTTTCACCCTGAATGGGGTCACGGCAGAGGAACACTAAATACCAATAAGGCTTTCAAGACCTCCCCTACCACTCATATTGTTAGTTGCACCAATCCTACTACTCTATATATACAACCTCAGGAGAACGCATTCCGCTGCCATGGAGTGTTATACAGCAGCTGATGGACAAGGTATGGGTGACCAAATTGCTGGCCGGCAGTAAAGTAAGCACGCAGTTTGACAATGGTAACCATGAGTTACTGACACAGGTGGTAATTAGGTGAGCTGCTCCTCCAACTCAGGATTCCAGGAAAGGTCTAACAGGCCTATTTATCTCCTTAACAACCGCCCGCCGACTTTAGATGTCGGCTGGTGCGGGTCGTTCGTCTGCAGCGACGTCTTTTGGCGTCGCTGCAGACATCGGAGTTTGCGCCGCCCGGCGCCGCAATCGGGTCTCTACTACACAGCCCTGATCCCAGAGCATCTCCTGCAGACACCGAAGAGCGGAGGAAACCTTCGCAACCCGGTGCTTTAATCCTTTGATTGCGGCGGTGCATTACCGCAGCGCAATCAAAGGGTTTCCCCCTGCTTGTGGGTGATCGGAACCCCCGGGGTGCCCCGAAAGAGCCGGGGAACGGCTCCCTCAGTCAGCCCTGGGGAACTAAAGTGGCCCCAGAGCTGTTGTGTACTATAGCCAGTGAACCAGACGCAGGGTGTGCTGTCCTAATCATCCCTGTGTCAGGACTGACACAGATTAGAATGTATTAGCATATTAATATGCTAATTTACATTACAAAGTGTAAAAAAAAAAAAAAAAAAAAAAGTTAAACAGTTCTCCTTCATGGTAGTAAAAAAAAAAAAAAAGTAAAAAAAACTGTGTAAAAAAAATAAATAAAACAAATAAAATAAAATAATATTTAACAAAAAATAATTGTGCATTAATTACACGCACAAAAAAACCTACACATATTCGGTATCCTCACGACCGTAATAATAACTTGTTAGATTAATTTTAACAAGTTATTAAGTGTGAAATGAGAATGGTGTAAAAAAAATTAAAAATAAAAAAAATAAATAAACATAAACTATTCCCCCATAAAGTACAACTTTTCTTGAAAAAAAAGAGGCCTCATAAAACTGCGTCATTGAAAAAATAAAAAAGTTACAACTGTTGAAATGCGAGTACGCAAAAACTACAAAAATGTTCTGGTCATTAACTACTTTTCAGGCGTTCGACTTAAGGGGTTAAAGCCTGCTCCTTCAGGATACCAGGGGGGCTGTGGTTATATGACAATTGTGGAGCAACAAACAGACCTGAGAGGACGCACCAAGGCTTGAAGGAAGCTGGTACCAAGGACTGTACTGTGTGAGTACATGTTTTGTTTGTCTGGGTGGCAGGCCCAGACCACAGCTAGAGAGGGATTCTCTTAACGTTGAGTTAGTGGCTATATGGCCTAGGGTTTACGTTGTGTTCATTCTACACTGACCCGTGTGTCAAATGCTTGGAGAAAAATGCTGGCTGAGGTCAGTTTGAAGAAGTATTGTGTTGGAGTGACCAGTGTACCGAATGCCAGGGACTGTCTTATCGGGCGTGTTAGAAGTACGCGCTGGCCACCGACAGCCGACTCCTGTTCAGTCTCACTCTACCCGGCTCGTAAGCGCTGGGAAGAAGTGACATGTCCATTTTCTTTCCCCGCCAGGGAAAACATTGGGTGTTCATCGCTCTCAATGACAGCTATATTTCCCATGTGAACACCCCCCAAACTACAAAATATTGTAGTTTCCTCACGATCAGTCAAAAATATTATAATAAAAAAAAAAAAAAAAAAATATATATATATTATATAATATTAATATTTATACATATATATTTATCTATTATCTTTTTATTCTATATATATTAATATACATATATATATCTTTTATATAAAATTTTATTATATCTTATTTTACATATATATATTATATATATATTATATATATATTAATATATAATTTTTTATATATATATATATATATATATATTATATATATAAATATATACTATATACACACACACACACCCCCAACACACAGATATACACACAAACTTTTTTTTTAGTTGATAGGGAACTAAACAAGACAGCTCGATGTATAGGACCAGATGAATCCCCATTTTGGAGAAATAACTGAAGGAACTTTAGACCTTGGAGGGAACCGGACACACACATTACATATGTCATCATGCTATCCAGTTTGCAGACAGCATGTTATAGAGCAGTGGGAGCTAAGTGGATGGATACATAGTTTAGAAAATTCAGTAGACCTTGTAATTTATTCAGTTAAATTTCTGTTTTTTTCTGGTTAAGGAATCCAGGAGGCTGTCTTATCAGTGATTAAAGGGGTTGTCTAACCATGCTGTTTCACAGAGCACAAGCTGTTTTAGATTCATCCTTCCGGTTAGGCTGTGGGTTGTTCTATAGCAGTGATTAGCATATCAGCTTTGTATTCCCAGTTCTTCTAATTGCACTGACATGAGAGCAGGAAATGTTACTTATGAGCTCTGAAACTCTCTGCTCTAAAGTAATTAATCTCGTTTCTAAGGGTACATAGAGACTGACTATAATTTACCGTTCTACCATTGAAAACCTGTCGGATGACACGGTTTTCAACAAGTATTTCATGTGGATTTAGGTCGGCTTTTTTCTGGCGGATATGCATTTAAAACGACTTACAAACATTTTAGACGCGTTTTACACAAGGTTTTTAGCCAGCCCCATTGATCTCAATAGTAAATTATCTACACATAATATGCCAGTTTTTTTTGCTCTTAAAAACCGACTGACGAAAATACACGTTGTATGAACCACAATACGTATCTTCTTTTGAGGTCAAAGGAGATCATTTACTATCGTCTTTAGCCTGGATTCTGGATTACAATATTCGTTGTGTGGATGGAGCCTTAGAGATAATGCACTCTATTCTCAAGCTGCCAGCCATCCTGCATGCTGACCTGTGGCGATATTTCACTTCCATCGCTTATCAGATAATAAGACAAAGGAGTAATAAAAGGGGGAGAGGCAAGGAGGGGTATCCATGATCAATCTGTGTTGATCAGGAGCAGATTAATTTTCCCTCTCTATCTTGACACAAGGTATAAAAAGCAAAAGAGAAATTTATTTGAAAAAAGTCTCGATTTAACTGTTATCAGTTTTAAAAGCTCATAATCTTGTAGTTAAACAACCTACTTTTAACAGTATTGAGAATGATGGTTGTAAATCATATATGATTTAAGAATAAACGCATTCCTACTGGACTCATTACGCTTTTGTAATAGTGTATGCAGGAATTAAAATTAATGGATTACAAGATCTGTTTACTAAACTAATATCCACTAGAAAAACTATTTATAGTAGCAGGAGTCAGCTCTCGATTGGGATAAACATAGCTAGCCGGCAGATCAGGAGTGATGGTATAGTTCTTCACTTATAACATGCACGCTGGCAGATCAGGTTATGTAGGTTCCCTATAACAGGTATTGTGGAAGCTGGTGTAGCTGGTTAGTAGGTTCTCCTCTAGGTATGGATACATGCAGCCGCGGCTAGATCAGGTAGTTGGTGCCCTATATGAACTTTGCAGCCGGAGATAAGGTAGCTAGGTTCCCTATATAACATGCAGCCTGGCCAGATTGGCAGGGGTAGGAGGTTTCCCTATAACATGCAGCCCGGAGACTGGTTAGTAGGGTTCCTTTTACATAGCATGACACCGGCAGATTTCAAGTAAGTAGGGTTCCATACTATAAAAGCATATTCAGACGGCAGCATGATCATGGTTAGTAGGTTCCTGATTATCATGCGAGCGGCAGATCATGTAGTTTAGAGTGTTGTTTCCCTATAGTACAGATGTGCAGGACCATTTGCGAGAGAATTATAGGGTAGTAGGTTCCCTTTATTGACATTTACAGACCGGCGTACAGGTATATCAGGTGTAGTGATTTTGAGAGCTGATGTTCCAGCTCGTAAATATAAATATTGTCGCTGGGTCGAAGGATTTCAGGTTGTTAGTGGTTTTTCCACTTGTATAAACATGCAGCCGGCAGATTGCCAAGCGGCTGAGATCTGCCTGGTTAAGCAGTTCGCCGTATAACACATGCTGCGGCGTCGGGAAGTACTCAGGTAGCCCGGTTAGTCCGTTTTCTAATTAACTCAATTGCGTGCCGGCTAGATCAGGTAGCGATAGGTTCCTATAAAGCTACTGCGCGGAAGATCAGGAGGGGTAGTTCAGGTTTCGTCCTGATAACAGTTAAATGCAAGACGAGCCAGCATGAGATCAGGTAGGTAGACTTGCCACTATTAACCATGCAGTCTACTCGCGCGAACAGATCAGGAATGTAGGTTCAGCTATATCATGCTCAGTCCTCGCGCAAGAATCAGGTAGTCAGATTCTCCCTTAGAACATGCAGCCTCGGCTGTATAGGTAGTTGTGGAGGGGTTCTCCTTATTTATGCATGATTGGTGTAGTTCAAGAATGCGCCAGGACTAAGATTCATGTGGTAGTATGGATGTCGCCTTTTATTGCATGCAGGCCCAGGGGCAAGAATCAGGTAGTTGGTTTCCCTATAAATAATGAAACGCTGGCAGGATCCAGGGTAGTAGGTTTCCTATAACATGCAGCCGGCAAAGAGTCATCTGTGTTAGTAGGTTCCCTTTGATAGATTCAAAATGCAGCGCCGGTTAGAGTTAAATCAAGGGTAAGTACGGTTCCTCTATAACATGAAAGCTGGGCGGCAGAGAGTCCAGGTAGTAGGGAATATCCCTATATATACTATGCAGCACGGCTCAGGGATATATGGGGTGTAGTAGTGTTCCTCTGTTAAAACATGCAGGGCCAGCAGACTCTAGGTAGTTGGTTTCCCTATAACATGCGAGCCGGCAGCTGATCAGGGGTAGTAGGTTCCCTATAGTATACATTTGCAGCGTGCAGATCAGATGGGTGGAAGTTTTGTGGAGGTTCCGCCTAAATATATACATTGCGCTGGCAGAATCGAAGGTAGTAGGAGTTCACTATAACAATGCAGCCGGCGATCAGGTAATAGGGTTCCCTATACATGCAGCCGGCAGATCGGTATAGTGTAGGTTCCCTATATAACAATGGCATGGTCGGGCCGGATGCAGGGGTCGGTATAGTAGGTTCCCCGAATAACATGCTCAGACCAGCAGATCAGGTATAGTAGGATCCCTATTAACATGCTAGCGGCAGAATCAGGTAGTAGGTGTCCATATAAACATGCTGCCGGCAGCAGATCAATAGGTAATAGTAGGTTCCCTATAACAGGCAGCCGGCAGATCAGGTAGTGAGGTTCCTATAAACATGCAGCCAGTCAGTCAGGTTTAAGTTGGTTCCCTATAAACATTGCAGCCGGCCAGAATTCAGGGTAGGGTATTAGGTAGGTTCCTATAAACATGCAGCGGCAGATCAGTTAATTGGTTCTATAAATGAGACGGCAGAGTAGGTAGTTTGTTCCCTTAACATGCAAGCGGCAGACAGTTTGAAGGTTCCTATAACCATGCACAAAGCGGCAGTTCAGGTTCTTGGGGTTCTTTATACATTGTTCTAGCGGCAGATACATGGAGTAGTAGGTTCCTATAACATGCACCAGACGGCAGCAGAATCAGGTAGTCGGTTCCCTATACAACTGCGAGCCGGGCAGATCAGGGGTCAGTAGGTCCCTAAATAACATGCAGGCCGGCAAGACAGTGGGGTAGTAGGTTGGTCTCCTATAACATTGCAGATACATGCGGTTGAATCAGGTAGGCATTGGTTCCCTATAACATTGCATGGCACGGGCAGTCAGGGTGTAGACAAGTGATCCTATGTAAACATGCAGCAGGCAGATCAGGTACTTTGGTTCCTCTTGAATGAAATCATGCGACCTGGCAGACTATCTGGATAGTTGAGGTGATTCCTCGTATAACATCAGACGGCAGGCTCTCCTAGGTAGTAGGTGTCTTCTACCTAACTCGATTTTTGCCAGCCGCGCTAGCTCGAGGATAGTAGGTTCCCTAGAAACAGTGAAGCCGGCTGATCAGGTATTGTAGGTTCCTATAACATGCAGCCGGGCAAATACAGGTAGTTTAGGTTTCGCCCTATAACACTGGCAGCCGGCGATCAGGTAGTAGGTTCCCTTATAACATGGAAGTGGCAGATAGGGTAGTATGTTCTATAACATGAGCCGGAGTTCAGGTAGGTAAGGTTTCCCTATAACATGCTTGCGGCAGGCATCAGGTAGAGTAGGTTCCCTATAACATGCAGCTGGCAGATCAGGTAGTAGGTTCCCTATAACAAACAGCTGGCAGATCAGGTAGTAGGTTCCCTATAACATGCAGCCAGCAGATCAGGTAGTAGGTTCCCTATAACATGCAGCCGGCAGATCAGGTAGTAGGTTACTTTAATTTAACATGGCCCGGCCAGCAGATCAGGTAGTTTGTTTCCTATAAATTGCTAGCGGCAGCATCAGGTAGTTAGGTTCCCTATAACATGCGCCAGCAGACAGCAGGTAGTAGGTTCCTATAATCCTGCAGCGGGCAGATCAGGTCGTAGGTTCCCTATAACATTGAGCCGGCAGATCCGGTAGTAGGTTCCTATAAAGGCAGTCCGGCATGTCAGGTGTTAGGTTCCCTAGAACTTTGCAAGCGGCAGCGTCAGGGGGTAGTAGGGTTTCCTATAACAAGCAGACGGGCAGATTCAGGTAGCGGTTACCTATTACATGCAGCCCCGGCCAGATTCAGATACTTTGAGTTCCTATAACCTGGGCAGCCGGCCCCAGATGCAAGGGGTAGGATTGGGTTCACTATAACATGCAAGCCGGCAGATCAGGGGTCTGTAGGTATCCCTATACATTGGCGTTGCGGCATGATAGGTAGTAGGTTCCCTATAACATGCAGCCGGCAGATCAGGTAGTAGGTTCCCTATAACATGCAGCCGGCAGATCAGGTAGTAGGTTCCCTATAACATGCAGCCGGCAGATCAGGTAGTAGGTTCCCTATAACATGCAGCCGGCAGATCAGGTAGTAGGTTCCCTATAGCATTGCAGCGGAGAGATAAGGGGTAGTAGGTTCCCTATAACAATGACGAGCCTGGCAGAGATCAGGTGTATGGTTTCCCTATAACATGCAGCCGGCAGATCAGGTAGTAGGTTCCCTATAACATGCAGCGGCAGGATAAAGGTAGTGGTTCCTATAAATGCAGCGTTGCAGATCAGGTAGTAGTCCTCTAACATGCAAGGGCAGCTCAGAGTAGTTTGGTTCCTAAATAACATGCAGCCGGCAGAAAGGTAGTTGGGTTCCCTATAACAGGCAAGAGCCGGGGGCAGATCAGGTAGTAGCGTCTACCTAGAACATGCAGCCGGCAGATCAGGTTAGTTGGTCTCCCTGTTAGACATGCAGCACGGCAGTATCATGGTAGTAGGTTCCCTATAACATGCAGTGGCAGGATTCAGGTAAGTAGGTTCCCTAATAAACATGCAGCGGACAGATAGTTAGTAAGGTTCCTATAACATGCAGCCGGCAGATCAGGTAGTAGGTTCCTATAACAGGCAGCGGCAGAATCAGGTAGTAGGGTTCCCTATTAACATGCAGCCGGCAGGATCAGGTTAGTAGGTTTTCCTATAAGCTATGAGCCTGGCTGATCAGGTACTTGGGTTTCCTATAAATGCATAGGCCGGCAGTATCAGGTAGTTTGGTTCCCTATAACATGCAAGCGGCAGAATTGGTCGTAGTTTCCATGAACTGCAGCACGGAGATAGGTAGTAGGTTCCCTTATAACATGCAGCCGGCCAGATGAAGGTAGCCGAGTTTACCATATAAGTAATGCATAGGTAGTGCGCTCCAACGATCAAGGATCAGAAAGGTTCCACACCCTCTGATCAGTATGTGATTGGATATCACAGTGAGCAGGCAATGTACTCAAAAGAAAGAGAAAACGTCATTTAGAGTTTACCTGGTCAGTCACTGTTGAACCGCTTATTGCTATTTAGATACAAGCCCTATGACACAAGGGCAGTGTCCACAAATCATATAAGTTTTCAAATGCTTAATACCACAAAGAGGGTCAGAAAGTATCCTGGATCCCACCGGTTCTCCAGAAGTCTGACTTCGACAAAGTCTGTCGGATCGGCATGTATTTAGATGTCAGCACAGGTCTTGTAAGTTTAAAAGTAAATAAATTTCTAGAACAACGCATTTCGTGTTAAAAGAAAACACTTCATCAGGTTCATCACAAAGTGTAATTCTGCAAAAAGTACCCAAAAATATTACAAGGTGACACAAATGTCAAGTGTAATTTTCCAGGACAGTAAATTGTGAAGCCATTCAATTCTCCATGGTGTGTTCACAAATTCCTGAAAAATATAAGAAACTATCCGTAACCCAAGCACAGACTTACCCAATGTGTCCTTTAGATTTTTCACTATGGAAGCTTTTCGAGCGCTGTTTTTTCTCTCCACATAATTGGAAGGTACAAAGCCGGTTTTGTTCATGGAGTTGCGGACACGCCACCAGGATTTTGAGTCATCCAAAAGGAGGAGGCGCTCATTCTTTTTGATGTCCAGTTCCTGATCTTGCTGGGCCACGTAGTCAAACTTGGCGACCACAACCACCTCTTCTGTTGTCATCTTCTAATCTTATTGGCACTGAAATGGGATAGAAACAG
The DNA here is from genome assembly GCA_025379985.1 of Phyllomedusa bahiana. NCBI lineage: Eukaryota > Metazoa > Chordata > Amphibia > Anura > Hylidae > Phyllomedusa > Phyllomedusa bahiana. The sequence continues at coordinate 12,455 of JAODAL010030163.1, read as the reverse complement.
GTCAAAACATTACTAATTTTATAAATGCCAGTAGTGTACAGGATGCTAGTACTTGTTCATCAATTTGTGTCTTGAAGCATCAGTTAAAGTTTAAATAATTGGGCCATAGTTGACACAAAACCAGAATAGTAAAAGCTTTCTGCAATTACTGTATAATTAGCAATACAAAGGAACATACAGAAATGAGAACCCTGCCGCAAGAGCTTACAATCTCTAAAAAGCTCAGCCCAACAGGCTTTCAAGTCTTATATAGAGTTTACACGGTCAAAACAATGTTGCGTATAAGAGCATACAGCTTAAAGCAAACTTCACATCAGAAGCTCAAAATTAAAATGCAAGTCACTACCTGCAGGGGAGGATTACCTGCTACTTATTTTGCTCAGAACATGCTGCTTTTCACCTTTTTAGCTCAGCTTCATGACATCAGAGTTGTAATCTGTGACTACAATGTCTACAGGCTGTCTAAGGCAGTCTCATGATTTTTTTCAGGCAGCTTCTCATGCCCTTCCTAATGCAGGTGTACTTCCTTAGACTGTAGGGACTGTGTATAAAACACAAACCTATCACAGGCTTAGCAAAGAAAAGGTTAGATATTAAAGGGGTTGTCTCTCTACAAGGATTGACCTTTATTCTGCAAGATCTTTAACATAAAAAGCACTTTGCAATATGTGTCCATTAACAGTGTCCTACCTATTCTTAGATATCCCCTCTTGTATGGACTGCATAAGCTCCTGCGGTCGCTATAGCTACAAACCTGTTTGTTCTCTCCCGATAGGCTGCCAGCATTGGTTTCTATAGCTACAGACCTGGCTTCTACTGCAGCCTAGTGGATGCCAGTAAACACACCCCTGAATTCAAAGTGAAACCAAGAAAACAGGACTGAGGTAAGCTGAATCAATGTAGAGAGACAACCCCTTTAACTTGTATTCCTTGGCTTCGAAGTCATTCATCGAAGAATAAATAAATGTAATGAAAATCCATGTCCATGGCCGTTTTATACAACTGTGACTTTATATGGGGGGACACAAGGTTTTTTTTTGCACAGGTTCAAAAAAATTCCACAAGATAAAAATAGCTAAGTTCTGATTAGTTGCTAGGGGCAAAAAAAAGACAGTCTTCTGTTAGATGGTTTTGAAAAGTGAGGGCCATCATTTCTAAAAAGTGAATATGATGCCTTTAGAGGGCATTCCCATCTCACTGACTAGTGTTAAACATGTAGGCAAAGGTAAATAAAGACTGCTACAAAATACATAGTTTTTTCAACTTTGCTTTATTTCAGAGTCAGAGCAGATATTTTCTCCTGCTTGTTTACAGAAGGTTTCCTAGGTTACTGACCACCTCTCTCTACTTTAGCAGGCCTAGCTTGGAGGTGACCTCATGCCCAGCAGCACAGGAGCTTGTTTGTTTCTCTCTCTTACTAACAAACATTAACCCTTTAGAGCTCTGTAGCCTTTTGCCCTGCTGTAAATTACCCTCCATTATCAATGTCCTAATAGGCTCAGCTAGGAATAGCACAGCTGAAATGTCAGTCACTGCTGTAGAACCGCCCACAGCCTGAACAGGAGCCTAAGGGTATGTTCACATGACTTAATTGCGGGGTCTTTGGGAGTCGCAGCTGAACGGCAGTCTGCCGGCCCCATAGACCAGCATTACTCACGGCGCTTTCGCCGCATGTCAATTATCTCCCCGTGCATACAATACGATCGTATTTTACGCCCGGGGAGAGGAGGCGTAATCCATAGTTCTCTATGAGAACTGTGGATTACCGTAATGATTGGGACGCATTTCGCTCGTATTGGAGCGCAGTACACTCGCAATTTGTAGCAAAATAAGCCGTGTGAACATAGCCTTCAGCAGGCTTTAAAAAGCAAGTTCTGTGAAACAGCATGGTGAGAACACCCTATTAAGAAGGCAAAAGATTGTGGCACAAAGAGTGCCCACGTGCCTGTGATGTATAGAAGGGAATAAATCATGCCTAGAACAGTTTATTAGGGGCTCAAACTATCAACCAGGGCACAGATCACCATCAGTCTGTGCCTAGTCTGTTTTTAGTTGCCACCATGTTGTCTAAGAAGCAGCTTTTCAAAGTTATTTTCTTTACTCTGACTATGGAGTGATTCAGCATCAAAGTGCCAAATGCAGTATACGTCCCCTGCTTGTTACAGGGATAAGTAATTAGTGGAGGTTTTTGGAGTATTGTTAGCTATTAAATAGAAGGGTTACAGTTTCCTGTTTCTAAGTCTAATCAGACAATACATGAAAGGAAGGGGAGCCACAGTTCTTAAGTTCACTGTAAAACCAAGGACACCTATTTTTAATATCCAAAAGTTCTTCCAGTAATGCCCATAGGTTATTAACAACACAAACCTGTAAAAGGCCCCTTCACATATGTCCGGTCTAGGTTACAAATCCCTTCAGCATAGTAGAAATACTCTCCTGCGCCATTCTACCTCCTCCCACTGCACAGGTCCCTAGTGACAAAGGCCTGTTAAGCCGAAATGTCGGACTGTGAGGATATTCTACATTAACCTACCTCTGTTCCTTATACTATGGAGAGTTAATTTCTACTTGAAATTGTTTAAAGGGGTTTTCTCACTACAAACATATCTGCAATGAAAGGGACAGTAAAAAATAAGCAATTTTGCAATTGATTTGCATTACCTAAATCATTTAGTATATCAGCTATTAGCTAATCTGTGTGTGTCTAGAGCAATTTCTGTAGCCTGGGGGGGTCGAGCCACGCACCTATTGCTGTGTTTGGCTGCCTGCAATTAGTTCAACACCCTGCTCGGGGCACGCCCCCTGTGTTGTGATTGGTTGTCTTGCTCTCTCCCCTTTAAACTGTGTGAAATGGGCTGCCTGAGCTCTTCTAGGAGCTGGCAGTGTGTGTTCTCAGTGTCTTCCTCTTACTCCCCTCAGAGTTGTGCGAAACAGGCTGCCTGAGCTCCTCATTGCTCCTCACACAGTGATAGCTCTATGTGAAGAATCTGGGCAATTACAGAGTCTCTTTAGCTACCAGATAAAACATATCCATCTAACACAGCCTTATACACTCTGCTCCCCTCACCCATATAACACAACCTAATACACTCTGCCCCCCACCCATTTAACACACCCTTATACACTCTGCTCCCCCCACCCATATAACAGCCTTATGTGGGTGGGGGGAGCAGAGTGTATAAGGCTGTTATATGGGTGGGGGAGCAGAGTGTATAAGGCTGTGTTATATGGGTGGGTGGAGAAAAGTGTATACAGCTGTGTTATATGAGTGGTAGGAAAAGAGTGTATAACACAGTCATACACTCTTTTACACTCTGCTCTACCCACCCATATAACACACCCTTACACACACTGCTCCCCTCACTCATATAACAGACTTATACACTTTGCAACCCCACCAATATAACATCTTTATACACTCTGCTCCACCCACCCATATAACACAGCTTTATACACGCTGCTCCTCCCACCCATATAACACACCCCTATACACCCTGCTTGAAGTTTGCATTTCTCACATTTGTTTAATCATTTCAGGGTATGTTTATAAATGTTTCCACCAAGTCAGGTGTTCTGGTTACAAGGATTGCTTACAGAGCCTGGGAGAGAGGCATGAGCGCTGACCATTGCATTAGGTCTGCAGAGCTGTAACATTCTTTCCCTCCCACTGCTCACACAGAATGATGACGACGACACAGGAGGGACCAGGGAGTCAGTGTAATGTCACCACTAGTCAGTGAGGGAAGACATGCCTGATGGGAGGAGATACCCGCCCATGGATTAGAAACTCCAAGGGCATGTCCCCATGACCGGTTTTGCAGACGGTTTTTGGTTTTGAAAGCAGTCTGAAACCGGCTGATAAACTTTTACACAGACCTCTATGGAAAATCCGTGCAGCGGTCCCCACTGCACAGATTTTCTGCCAGACGGTTTTGTAGACCTCCGGTGGTCTGAAAAAGATTGAACATGTTCATTCTTCCGCCCGGTTTTGGGCGGAACATGAACATTTCGATGCGAAGGGGGACAGGCTTTTCCGCAAACCGCGGAGAAAAGCCATCCCCCTGTGGCCATGTACATGGCAGCAAAACAGAGCAAATACTAGTCAGATAATCCGACCGGTATTTGCTCTGTACCGTGGGGATATGCCATAAGCCAGAGTGAAAGCACAAGATGCCTGTGAAAACCTGTAGTGAGAAAACCGCTGTAATAAATATTTAATATTGAAAAGGTGTGCCGTGGGTTATCTTTGCTTCTAAAACGATCATATAGCAGGGAAGATATATGTATAGCAATGATGGAAAACTGCCAATCCAAGAGATCACAAATACAGAAACTGTAAAAGGTCAACATACTGAGCTGCCCTACAATATAATTCTAGACTGTATCAATGTAAAATCAGAAAGGATAAGAGGTTATCATGAGTGCACAAACAAAATTATATATATATATATATATATATATATATATATATATATATATATATATATATAGATATATATATATAGATATAGTTATATATGGAATGATTAAGAGGTAAAGAAAATCCCTGCATGAGAGGGAATGTGTTATCAAAGATTGACTAACTCATGTTTAAGAATGTTTTAAGAATTTTTTTTTTCTTTTAATTTTCCATATCACCATCAATATTTTTTAAAAAATCCTGAAGTCCTGCAGTTTTCACTTAGGCCACTAGGCTTAATAATAGTCTCACACTTCCTGTTCTGTACTGTAGAGAATACTTTCAGCAGTCTCCTCATTATCCACACGAGGCTGGATTACACTGAAAGGTGACATCAATGAGTATAGATAACAGAGGATCAATCATTCACAATAGGAGATAGTCACAGCTACCCCTCTCCTACACTCCACACAATGACTTCTTCGCGGGTCACAAATCATGCGTAGAAAACTCTCCAACCGAGGTCAATGGGTCTGCTCCTGTTCACAGACTCCTATGGCCTTGTAACTGGTACAAAGCATCTCTCTAAATGCGGTTTAAAACAGCTCAGACAAGATGGCTGCCCACATAATCATATGCAGACAACAGAATTAAGGAATCTACAATCAGGAAGTAAAAACCACTAAGAAGAAAAAAATATATTTGGCAGTATCATGTTTTAATTAGTTAAAAATAAAAATTGCTGACAGATTACCTTTAAAGGAGTTGCCTCATGAAGACAACCTGCATCAATATATACGATATTAGGGCAAATGTACATCATGGTGTAGGAATAGGTGTCCACTTTGAGTCTTTATAAAAGCAGCACACATACTGGTAAACTTGGCCCACCCATGTGCTGCATTTTATTTGTATTCCCCTCATTTTCCATCTATACAGAGAGAGTTAAAGCGTAAAAGAGGTCAGCCATGTTGGCAAGGGGTAGAAAGACTGATTTCTAGAGGGAAGACTACAAGTGTCGAGGGCCCCCTCTTGGTTCCCAGCATGTGTGCAGGCTCTTTTTTTCCATATTCCAAAACAATTTAAAATAAAATTAAGATGTTAAAACTTTAATAATCTCTATGACAATGACCGTAGTAATAATGAGATTTGCACTTTTGCCACAACAACCTCTCACATGGATTGTAATTCAAATACCTGCAAGTTTTTTTTTCCCACTTACCCGTTAGGTGCAAAGCCAAGAAAAAGAACCTCACTGATGACTGAAGATGGAGGAGTCCTGGATAAGTTTACACAGTGTGTTCACACAGAAGAGATACAACAGGCATAATGTGAGGAACAGCCAATTATTCTCATAGTAGCAGAAGAGCCGGAGCAGGACAATGATGACTCAAGCACTTAATTCCTCTCACACTTTATCCTTTCCTCCACACTTCAGATTGCTAAACAACTAGTTTTCTAAGAAAAGTTTCAATCTAGGCAGACAGAAACCTAAGTGAAATGTGAAGTGATGCAACAGCCTTTACCAAATGTGGTTGAGTAAGCTTGAGAAAATACCCCAGCACCGTAATTATAGCACACATGGGGAAAAAAAAAAAAAGTATGAAACACAGAAGACAATATAGACAACTTCCCAAATATCCATCATTTTAGCCCTTGTGATAAAGGGGTTTTGCCACGATGTAATGTTGACGTGGGATCCTCCAAAATGGGTATTTAATCACTTTTCTAAATATATGTGATTACAAAAAGTGAAGACTCAGAGCTACAGCATGGCTCAGTCCCCGTTTCCTGATAGTTTACATTAGACACGACCAGGACACTGACAGGAGCTGATCTGGCCGTGCTTGCGTGTTTGCACTTCTTATCTGATGACAAGGAACATGAAGGAGCTTGCAAGGGGCTGGGGAGAAAAGTGCAGTGTATGAGGCTGTCTGCTGTATAGAGAATCCACTGGTTGTAATGTTATTATTTGATGCTCCTTGCTTCCTCGCTCTCCGCTCCCCCCCCCCACTCACCCCTGTGACTCAGCATGCTTTGTTTATCTTCTCTCCTGAGCAGATAAGAGGTAAGGAACTCACTTAGTGGCAAAACCTCTTTAAAATGGCCATTTACACTGTAGTTTGATGGGTGAACAATAACCTCTCCGGTTTCGGCCATTACAGTTGTTATACTACATGAGGCAAAGTTTAAATTTTGCTTCTCTGAACTTTTTTAGAATGTTCTTTACTGAAAGTTTTTTTTTAGGAAAGACCTCTCGTCTACGATCAAAGACCTTTTATCCGACTATTACATGAAAACACTGTTGACTTCTTCCTAGACCAAGGGTGTCAAACACAAATACACAGTGGGATAAAATTTAAACAAACTTGGAGAAAGTCGCAGGCCAACCTTGATATTTACTGAAAAAATAAATAATAAATTAAAATACCCCAGATAGAGTTTTATTAGACACTGCAGCTATACGTGCTTTATGTGGGAGATGAAAGAGGTCCTACTACTCATCCTATTCTGCGTTGCTACAGCATGAAAGACCCTAGTCTTCCCCCCGCCCCCACCCCCCACTGCCTTAGGGGCCGGGAACACGGCGCCGTGCCAATACCGGTCAGAAATCCCGAACGGTATTTGCACGGTTTTGGGTCCGTGCATACGATCGCAGGGGGACGGCTTCACATTGAAATGTTCATATTCCGCCCGAAAACCAGGCGGAAGAATGAACATACTCAACGTTCTTCGGACCGCCGACGGTCTAAGAAACCGTCAGTCGGAAAATCCATGCAGTGGGGACCGCTGCACGGATTTTTCATTAAGGTCTGTGTAAAAGTTTGTCAGCTGGTTTGCAGATGGCTTTAAAAACGAAAAACGTCTACAAAACCTGCTGAAAAACAGTGCAGTGGGGACAAGCCCTTAATGTTAGGATACGCTCTTGGGATCAGAAAAACAGTATGTTACACACTATCTGTACTGACCGCAGTCAGTTAACTCACTGTGACCTGTGGTCTTCACAGTGCTTATTATCTGCTGCACAGCGCAGTGTCTCCATTTGTAGTACCCCGCTGCCTGCAGAGATGCTGGGGCTGAGGAGGAGCTGAAAGGGTCAATTGTTTCTCCAGCCATGAGGTCCCTTCTCTGCTCTATGCATGGGGAAGAGGCTGAGTGACAGCAGTGTAGTGACAGTTGCTGGCTTCTTCCTCTTCTCTTCTGTACACTGCCTTGCTGTTACTCATGGGCCAAATATAATAACACCGCAGGCCAGATTTGCCCTGTGGGCATGAGTTTGACGCCCCTGTTCTAGACTATGACTATGTGATGGACACCAGTGACTTCGGACATGGCACCAGCTTCATTGGATTGATAGGAAGAACAATGATAAACACGACAGAACTGCTAACAAACTCTTCAACAGTACTGTGAACAAAACCTATTATATCCTGCACCCAAGTCAGGGCCAAGAACTAAAAAAAAAAAAAAAATACCACCACCTTGTAATATACTGTATCTTAGTCATCTGGATTATCGTCTCTGTCTTATTTCAAGTCTCAAGATATTAAAATCCTGCTCTCAACAAGTTGAGCCCAACTACAAATAGTCTACTCTGTAGACAGGTCCTAGAAGCAGATGCTTTCTAGCACACAGACATTTCTCTCTAGTGATAAATCCTGTAGACTTTAGATGACACACAGCAGGTGGCAGTAATTGAGAAGAACCATGTCCACATGATTGGCATCATCTTTTACTAGCTGACCTTGTTACAGTGACATTAGTGAAGGAGTTTTGTAAACTGTAGTGCACAAGGCTACAGAGCTCTAAAGCTTGTCCGTAAGCAATACAAACATGCTGCTGTGTTAAGATAAGACACACAGCAGGGAGCAAGTCACCATCCCAACCACTGTTACAGCCTGTAAGGGCATGTCCACACGGCACGGGTTTTTTCGGAAAGGTTTTTCAGGCAGTTTGCGGGTTTTTTAGACCGCCTGAAAAAACCGGCCGAAAATTAGCACAATTGTGCTCCATGAAAAACCGTGCAGCAGTCCCCACTGCACGGGGTTTTCCCGCCCGGCGTTTTGTCCCGGGACCGGCGACAAAACATTGAACATGCACAATCTTCTCATCGCGGAGAAAAAGCCGCCCCCCAAACCTCCCCCCCCCCCCCCCGGCCCGTGGGACGTCCGCAAACTGGACGAATACCCGGCCCGGAACGGCTGGTAAATTGTCCACTGCCGTGTGAACGGCCCCTAAGGGGAAGGAGAGGGAGGGAGAGATGGTAACAGGGAAGGCCTGTGTACAAAAACAGGAGATTAGAACTACTCCTAACTCTGAAGAAATGCAAAATCAGAACAGCAGTACTTTGCCTACATGTTTAACGCTAATAAGTGAAATGAAATTCAATAATTCCACAGCACTCGTTAGTATATCTGCTCATTAGTATTTTATAAGGTAGATATGAATATAAGTTGGGTTACAAAGGACTTAATTCCATACACAAAAGGTATTAAATATATGGCTAAAGGACAACCGTGACCATGTGGAACGTTTCGGCTGGTGTCTCAGCCGGGTCACAAATGTAAGAAGATAAACAAAACAGTGTATGCAGCAGTATGTGGAGCAGTAAGCAAAGACTGGTATGTTAGGAAGGATGAGAGAGACTCGCGGTCCTGCACACCGGCCGCTTGTAGCGCCTCTCATCCTTCCTAACATACCAGTTTCCTCCTTCTGCGGTCCTTCTGATGATTGAGTCATCCCTTTGCTTACTGCTCCATACATTGTTCGTTTATCTTCTTACATTTGTGACCCGGCTGAGACACCAGCCGAAACGTTCCACATGGTCACGGTTGTCCTTTAGCCATATGATTAATACCTTTTGTGTATGGAATTAAGTGCTTTGTAACACTACTTTGTAAATATTCATATCTACATTATAAAACACTAATGAGCAGATATTCCAACGAGTGCTGTGGAATTATTGAATATTATGTTTAAGGAGTTGGAATTACTCTTTCCACCGAGCACCCATTATCTATTTTCGCCAGCGCACGTCATTGCTATCTACAATAAGTGAAATGAGACTACCCCTTTAAAGGGGGTTAGCCACTTAATAAAATCTGTTCTTAGTCCTCAGAAAACAGGGGGATGGCCACGCTTGCACAGTTCTCCACCGTTCAGGTCTATAGGAGCTGTTAATATAGCCAAGCACATTGCCTGTGGAGTTCACAACTCCTATAGAAATGAACGGGAAGAACTGTATAAGTGCAGCAATCATCCTGTTCTCTTAATTTATGTTCATACAGCTGATCTGAACCTCTGAATCAGTATGGAATCCACACCAGCAAGAATGTATTTTGGACATGCATCGGACATCGATTTTCAGAGGTAGATTTTCAGCCTCCTATATACTATAATTTGCGGTAAGGCACGGAATCTGCCTCAAGAATTAACGTGCCAGTTCTTTTTCAGCGCTGAAAATAAATCCACGCTGAAAAAATAGGTGTTGTATGCAACGACACATTGAAAAAACTGAGAGAAAGATTACAGTCAGATTGGACACCGATTCAAAGGCGGAATCTGCCAGAATCTGTGTCTAAATCTGTGGTGTACATTCCCTTAAGCCAGCTTGTAGCGTGTTATGAGCTGGCCTCAGGAAAATGGCATGTTGATACAAAAGGACCAAAAGGACACCATTAGTGAGTGGAACCCTATAGTGGATACCTTTGATACCTGTGGGAGCTTATACCATATACAAAGGGTTCAGAGGCAATATGCACTAAGCTTTGGAAGAGGCACACCAACAAAACAAATAACAAAATAGAGCAGGCAGAAAAACGCAGTTAAATTTGGGAAAAAATTTAAGAAACGAATACGAACTCTGGGGCAACATTTTTAACTCACGATAACCACTAATACAGTAAAAATTAAATTTTTTCTTGTAAAAATAACACCCGAAAAGGGGGTTTTTCCCCACCAAGTAAAACTGATGTGCAAATTAAACATCGTCGCCATTCATCATTATTAAAAATTCTGTGTCATATTTTTTTGTTTTAGCTGCTTCCCCAAAAGATCCAAAAACAACAACTAGTCTCTATGGGGTATTACCAGTATTAAATTCTTCAGTCCTGCCGCACATGCCAACATCACCTCCCTCTCAGGGAGCTACTGCCCGATCTTCCTTCCTAGTAATCACATCACTCCTTTGAGCAACTGTTAACCCCGGTGATTAATTCTAAATCCTTTCCTCTTAAATTTTCCAAACAGAGCAGATACGTTATCATGCAGCTTTTTTTTTTTTTTGTATCTGTCTATTGGCATTTTTTCATTGTTTCTCTCCCCCCCAAGAGAAAAAAAACAAAAAAACACAACACGTTTGGTTCCTAGGACCCCTATGTGGAGAGGCAGACGTGCTAACCACTCAACTACATTGTAGCAACTCATAGTTCTTGTATTTTAGGCACCTTGACTCAGGAGTGAGCACACACTGGGGAAAGGCATGGTGATGTCAAGCCTGCTGGGTCACAGGATATGCAGTTTAAAAAATTATACATGCCGCTTTTTAAGACACGAAAATGGAGAGACAGCAGAACTAAATGCCTTTGGTTTAAAACCCCCTTTAAAAGAAACAACGTAGAAAACATGTCCTGAACCAGTAATTTTTGTACGAGCACACAGAATAGCTAGCTCACATCATGTATGACCATGTTGAAAATTTAAATTAAAATGAAATTTCAAAGGTAACATAAATGTAACTATTTGAGCATACTTTTCTTTTTTTTTTTTTTAAACCCCCCTTTTTCCCATTAGCGGGCCCCTCGTTTTTTTCCCTGTAATTTGGGCACATACACTAGTACACATTTCCCAATGGCATACACTTAAAAATATATACTATAACTTTTACGTTTATGTACAAAAAGCACAGCACTCTGCTTCTTCCATCTGTCAATAAAAAGGATACTTGACACGAGGCCATGAAACGGGTGCAATAGAGATTATATATATAAATATATAAAAATAATATTATAAATACATACAAAATAATTATAAACACACACACACAATACACAACCCCCACACATACACACACATACTGTGGTGATACATTTTTATTTTGAAAAACATGTACATCAGACTAGGGGATTAATGTGATGTATACTGAGCCTAAAACTTAGTAGCTCTGTGACCGCTCAATTGTCTGAACTCATGTATAGGTTATTTGCACAAAGTATAATGAGGATGCAGTTTATTTTACACTGTCACAGCCCCCAACAGTGCATTCAGATTGCCAAACCCCATTTTTAAAAAAATTTCATATTTGGGGGAGGGAAACCCTAGCAAAACTTTCCCCACTAGTTGAGCAATTCAGAGAAAAATTCCAAGCATGCTACTTCTAGAGAAGCACTCTAGTATACACAGTCTAGTCACATTATTATGGCCACATCCTAGTGTCCACGTCAGCAGTGCGTGGCTCATGAATGAAGCCGCTGGGTGACAGAAGGGTTTTTAAGCGCAAAACCCCGGGCTGTGGATCGCAAGCCAAAGCCCCCAAATTTTCCGCCCCCTCAATTTCCCAAAACCCCCACCCCCAACACGCGCTTTTTAAGTGATAACTTTACTGTATAAAAAGGTTACATCCGGCTGTTTAACACCTTAAGATACAATAATCAAGCTATTTTGGTAAAAAGCACGCAATGTTTTTTTATCTTTTGACACTTTTGGGGAGGTTTTAGAAAAACGTATTTGTATCCAAGTCCGTCCCCACCGACATTGGGAAGGAAAAAAAACCCGGGATCAGATTTTGGTCAAATTGATTGAATCGATTCAGAGCCCAGAAGGATTCAGGCAGTGCTGAAAACCAAAAGGGGGATTTCCCCAAAAACTAACAAAATAAAAAAAAATTAAAATTTGATTTTTTAAGTCAAAACAGTAACAATGCATTTACATTACAAGATTCCAGAACTAAGCAATGCTAAATATTCAATCACATTTAATAAATAAGTTTAAAATGACTGTATATAAAAAATTGCTCTTTCACTGCAATCAAAATAACTGGACCAACTTTTTATATATT